>OY744607.1:29192789-29375289 GCA_963556255.1 Allolobophora icterica | reverse complement strand
GTCATCTCGCTCATTATTATCATCGACCACCTGAATTGTTACTCTTTTAAACATAATATAGGCCTACCTTAAATTATATGTTCTTCCTGGTAACTTAAATAAATTTGTCAGGAATCAAGTTAAGCTATTAAAAGCTGATTTTGAAATAATATTGGAAAAATAGGCCTAAGGCTCAAGGCCTATAGCTTACGGTAAAACACCGTAGGCTATATGTGACGATGATATGCACGCATGTGCCATACATAAATCTCTTTTTAAAGACGTAAGAAAAGGCAGTATCTTCCTTAGCTATACTCGCTGTCCAGAGCAAAAATTGGCCGATAATTTCTTAGTTTTCCTGTATCCTGCTATATTGCCAATTTGGCGTTGACTGTCGTTAAATCTCTGATTTTAGGCCTACTTTCTTTTCCATCCATTGACTATCCACTATCCTAATTATCCTCCAGTCTTATCCTCCCATCCAAGTAACTGGCTTCAGGCTCGATCGATCGAGTTACTTGCCCTCAGTTCACTACTATGAAAGTATCCGCGGTCTCTTTCTTACCTTTGCAGCCAAGTGATCGGCTACTCCGGCTGAGCTAAGAAGACCAGCGTCGTCATTGGAGCGTAGGTAAGCCTGGGCTTCGTCCATTGAATCGACTGCTTGTACTGGACCGCGATAGTTGTTGGCTCGGACTAAGACGAATTCGAGCGGACTTCCCCTCAGAACGACCGCCTGAATGCTACAAATGGCAACGACGTTTTCTACAAGGAAATCGACTCTTACTAGGTGTCTATAATTGCGTCGTCTTTTCCTGTTCTCTGATTGAACACGTCACTTATGTAGATCGTCTGCAAATGCACTAACGTCCAGGGTTCGTGTCCCGGTGACTCTTGTGAAATTGTCGTCTTCAGCCATATATTATATAGCCTATGCCCAAATAAGAGATACTTCTCTAGTTGCTTGCTATTATCCAGTTATAATTGGTCGCTATTGTGCAATTTGTGCTTTATTAGAAAGTTAACATAAGAGGGCGCTCGATAGTGTAATGGTTAGCGTGCTGGACTGTCAAACGGGAGGTCGGGGGTTCAAATCCCCGCCAGGGCAGAAATTTGGTTCGAGATTTCTGTCCCACTTGCACCCCTTAGCCAAGGCTCAGCTATAATTATTACACTGACCGTACACTGTCATTGGGAAGATTAGACGGTGAGGGAGAAAACTATAGCCACGCGCCCTCGTATGCCGAGGCTAAGAAAATAAAGTAGCTAATGTCTTACCCGTCTCTAAGCTGGTGAGTCTCGTCATCCATGTTCTTTCCTTTCTTTGAAACAACTTTGACGCTAGTGTATATAGTTGGAGCGGAAATCTGGAGATGCTTTCCGTTCCATGGGCTGAGTTCCAGCGACGGAACAACCAGACCGAAAGACACTTGCTATACACACAGTGAAGAGACAACGTATACCTTCTTAGTATATATGGTTCATTTTTAAGTTTTTGTTTGCAGCCCACTGGATTATGTGGTCGACCAGTCTGAGCCGTTCCTATGGATCGAGATCCAATAAGTAAATAAGAATAGTCGGCATATTTGAGGAGACGGTTTTGAGTATTAACCGGGTGGAGGTCCGTTATGACCATTACCAAGCCGAATGGACCGAACACGGATCCTTGGAGCACATTTGCATTTATTTTCTTGGCGGTTGACATTTGACCACCAAACTGCGTAACATGGCTTCTTCCAGTTAGATAGTTTAAGATCCAGTTGTAGATACAATCCGGCATATCTAGTCCCAATAGATTTTTGGTTATTGCCGTATGCCGGATTGAGTAGAACACCTTAGTTATTCTATAGATATAACCACTACATGCTGGTTCGAAGGAAGCAACTCCGAGCGCTTCCACATATAAATCCACTTACCGAATAAAATCCAATTTTAAGCTGGATATCTTTCAACAATGGCGCTTAAGGGAATACTGCGCAATACGTCTCTATGCTGCAGATATCAATGACGCAGATATATATAATGTGGCAGAAGGCAGATAGGCTACCATTCTCGGAGACGATGGTAACTAAGCTACAGAGAGAAAGAGAGAGGGAGGATGGAGGGATGAAGGGATGGAGCGACGGACGAAGGGAGGGAGGGATCGGGAGAGAGAGAAAGAGATAACAAAGGTAGTTATATGAGTAATATGACAAAGAAGATCTTGTTGTCTTGTTAACTGAATCGTAGAAAGTCCATGCATGGGATGAATTCTTCTGCGTATAAACAGCTGATCTTAAACATAGAATGATCAGCAGAGTACGTTTAGCTTGAGATTCGTCGTCGTTGAGAGTGATGTACGCTGCACTGTATTTCGTGAATTAAATCTTCAACTATACTGAGCGTCGTCAGTCTGCCTTTGGCGAGCTACGCCGGACCTACGGTAGAGCAATCATCCTGCTGGCTTTGGTCTTGTTACATTATGAGGACACCAACCTTATTACAGTACACGTCAACGCCCCTAGGCCTATTCAGAGGCGGTTAATAAAGTTGTGGAAACGACAACGTTCCAGATAGCGTCGTAGTTTCCATAACTTCCCCACATTCAGTTAAAAATTTTACCGTCGTCTTCTTGAGATAAAGGCCGTTGGGACGCCGGTAATTATGATGGCGTAGCAGAAGCATCTATTTTCTTGTAGCAGACTTTACAAACAGTCTGTGAATGAATTATGCAGCGATGAACGTTATAATAGGCTCTGTCTAACTATCGGAGAGTCATATTTGCGTAGGCTATCATATATTAGGCCTAATCAATAGAATTCTATTGTCCACTAAAATCGCGGAACCACCTGAATTGTCGATGGACTGCCTCTTGACACCATAACTTGTCATCGACTGAATTCTGTGTGGTAGAGAGACTGATTGCTTGGCAGTTGCTAAAATCCTTGACTTACCCCACTGCTGGATCTTGCCCTTGTCAGCAACTGGGACCAGGTTCGCACGGGAACGATGTCATAGGAGAATTCGTTGCCATCGTGTATGTTAGCGTAACTCTCTGCAATGCGATTCATCAGATCAGCCACGTAGCCACTGCCATTAGCAAAGAGATATGGCTCTTCCTACAGCAGAACACAACAACAGTTTATATAATACATACGGTGACTGTATACGAGTATACAAACATGCGCAGACACGGCTATAGAAACGCTTTCAATGCTGCATCTATCCATTACCACAAATAGGTTATGCTAACACAATATTTTAACGGAACATTCGTACAGGCCATCACAGAATCTCAGAGTAAGCCAACGCTGCTATACCAATGCCACATTGTAATTGTAATGGAAACTTATAAAGTTATAAAGCGCAACTCCAAGGCGAACTCATAAGAGGCGCTCCAGGCTCGATGTCCAAGAACTAATGGAAAATAGTGCGGTCTTCAAGGGCTTGTAAAAAAATAAGAGGAGACAAAAAGAAACTCCAGTCAGAGACCGACAAGGAGGGCGTTCTACAAAGCAGGGCCAGCAACCACGAAGCTGCAGCGCTGTGCAGCGGCAGTTCGGGTCTTGGGAACGTGTGCCACGGATCGTTGAGGACGGTGGTCAGGGATCTCAGGGACGGTGGAAATTAGAACACAGGTAGACCGAGGCGCAACCAGAAAGACAGTTTCGCACAGAAACCAAAGTCTTGAATAGAATGCGCTCTCGAATTTGAAGTCAGTGGAGCTGCTCTAAGCATTCGCGAATGAGGAGATATGGCCAAACTTGGGAATGCCACCAAACGAGCGACATGTATTTAAGACTGTAGCTGGGATGTACAGGAGGATCCAAACACCACAAAGCTCATGTTGTCTAAGTCAACTCTAGAACATAGTTTACTGTAATGAAGGCCTGAGGCGAAAGGGAACGGCGGATGCAGATGGTGTGAATTTGACGCAAGTGATAAAAGCAGATGCGGAAGACATTGTTAAGATGAAATATTCCAGAAGCTATTATTACAATTTCAAAAACCTTATGAGTCTATTAATACACCTTCAATGGCATGGCGAATAATTGACTTCGATTAATTCAATGTTTATCATTACTAATTCATTTACTTCCATTTAAATCATAATTCACCTGTTATGGTGAAAACCTCACCTGTATGACAGCGATTCTGTACTTGGCGCTACTTGCACCTCCTATAAGACAGCGAAACACTAGTAATTATTCTAATAGAAAGATACAGAACAACGCAAAAATCATTTCATAGACAAGTCTCATCACGGCTCTCTTGTAGGCACACCGGAGAATTTTAGAGTTTCAAAATTTGTGTGCGTATAGATAGGCCCCTGTATGCAAAGATTAATGCATTGGTTTTTGGTTGAAATCACTCTAAAATCGGACTGATAGCATATAAAACAGTGCATTTTTTAGCCAATTAAACATTTAAAATCAAAATTTATTCATTGTGATTAACCAGTAATGGGCACTAAACTATTTTTTAGTTAAACTTCAATTATTTTTCAACTAACTTAAAACAGTTCAACCAAAGTTAGCAACTGATTTTTTTAATAAGTTAACTAAACTAAAAAATAGTTAGTTAAACCTTTCCCAACTTTTTAACAACTTTTTATGACAAACATTTTCACAATAACAGAACTGAACTGTAATAATGCAGAGCGTCAATGACAATTTCAATTTCAAACTATGCAATGTGTACTAGTCAACTCATAAAGAATAATAAACACCAATGTTGTTATTTACATTGCGCCTTGCTAGTAGTTGCTACATATGCAGATGCAACACCAGTGTTAATAAATATTAAATAAGTAGGCCTAAACGTCGCGTTGAGTCGTTGACAGTGTTCATTGCGGAAGATAGTTGCGTAGTTGCTGATTTTGCTATAGTAAAACTTTTCAGCTAATAACTAAACACTATTAGTTAAACTTTGGTATTACCTAAACTATTCTTCTGCAGTTAAACTTCATCCTTAGCTAAAAAAAAATTCAGTTTAACTAAAAGTTATCAACTTTTTAGTTAACTTTTGCCCATGACTGTGATTAACACACCTACTGTTCTGTCTAAATCGTGAATGCGCCTTACTGATTCACCTGTTCGCTACGTGGCAATGGCCTCTCCCTTCTTTCTGCGTCCGGGGAACCAATACTGGTGCGACTTGTAAACTTGTGATTCGAAGCCAAGATTCATTGCGAAATGTTACGCTTTATTGGATTTTATTGTGTCATTGAAAAGATCACAAACCCAATAAATCATAAAATAACTTATAACCAATCTTAGATACTAACCTGAACCGGATGTAGCCTGCATGCGCGCAATTATCTTATTCCAAACTTCACTTGACATTTTACTGAAGTTGTATAATCTTGATGCAAACATGTCTTAGACTGATCGTCTGAATAGAGGCTATACTGAACATATTCATCATTCGACATTGACCCCACAAGATCAAACATGTGCATGTTGGAAGTGAATGTATAGGCCTACCTGTCCGCAGTTTAAGATCTGGGAAGAGAAAGGCATTGGCGGCGAAAGCGGTCAGCAGAAGGCTGAAGACGACTTTTTCGACGTACATCTTCAACGTGTTCTCTGCAGTATAGAGTCGATTACACGGTTCTTCGGTCAGATGCTGTTGGATTCTCTGCTGACCGATGCCCTTATATACACAGACGGCAACGGGACATGCAGGAGAAGAGGTGTATCAAGTGACTGATGTTTATGTAACGTTATGGAGATTACCGACATGGAGACGTACGATGCCCATTGGCGCTGAAGTCTGAGACCAACCTCATTTCAAAGACATCCAGTACAACAGCCTATAGACAGTAAGATTACAGGCCGATGAACAGAACATATAGGGGCCTACGCTCTAATCGACAATTGCATTCGTTACTTTGTGGAATCAACAATGGCATCGTTGAATAAACATGAGTTCTGAACGACATTAGATACATGATAATTAATACAAGAGCGCTAATATGCATCAAGCTCCGGAGATTGATGTTGACTCTTCCTGTCAGACGTATACTAATTAGATTCTAACATTCAGCCAGAGGCGTTACTTTAGCCCAGAAAATGGAGGTTTCGCATCCTTTCCTCTTCGCGACTCTACCGTTGTCGTTTATGTGCCATGCCTAGTAATAAAAAAAAATTAATAATAATAATAATTATAATAATAATAATAATAATAATAATAATTATAATAATAATGATTTCTTCCACGAGGTAGGCCTACATATAATCCTCAGGAGTCTAAAAAATTATGCTAGGAGCTGAAGATGAATGTCTGAAAAATCAGGCCTCGTCCTCCGCAACATTAGTGAAAGTGCCACGAAGTGCGATAATAATAATAATAATAATAATAATAATAATAATAATAATAATAATAATAATAATAATAATAATAATAATAATAATAATAATAATAATAATAATAATAATAATAATAATTATGATAATAATAAAAAAAAATAATAATATCTCTGCTCCTAAATAACAAGCATTTTTCCAAATCCTGAGGGATCATTGATACCTCGGGTAAAAAAAAAATAATAATAATAATAATAAAAAAAAAATATACAAATAAAAATAATAACAGAACTTGCACGGCCAAGAAACTGTTGCAGTGAAGCAATATTTTCATCTGACAGAATTAATTCATGTCAGCATCACTGACACCTTTCTGCTCAATGAAAGTCGTTGGTTGGGAAACTATATAATTCACAGAGCAGCTCATGAATTATATAATAATAATTATAATAATTATCATAAAAATAATAATGGCTGCGGATGTTGAGATAATTGAACGTGAATGCCAGGTTATGGAGTCATGGACGGCGATCAGGGGGGGTCGAGGGGGACAAGACCCCCGCTTTAACAGTGGGGGACACGCCATACATCGGCCCACCCAAATTTGGAAGAAACACAAAAAAAGGCCATCAAATATTTTCACGCGTGAGCGCGAAAAATTTGTTTACCTCTTTTCTGACCAGATCACTTCAAAACTCTTTTTTACCAGATCAGTTCAACAGTCTTTTTTGGCCAGATCAGCTCAAAACATTTTTACCAGATCAGTTCAAAACTCTTTTTTGACCAGATCAGTTCAAAACTTTTCTTACCAGATCAGTTCAAAACGCTTTTTTAACCAGATCAGTTCAAAACGCTCTCTTGACCAGATCAGTTCAAAACGCTTTCTTGACCAGATCAGTTCAAAACTTTTTTTGACCAGATCAGTTCAAAACTCTTTTTTGACCAGATCAGTTCAAAACTCTTTTTTGACCAGATCGGTTCAAAACTCCTTTTTGACCAGATCAGTTCAAAACTCGTTTTGACCAGATCGGTTCAAAAATTGTCCCCCACCTGTTAAACAAGATCGCCGCGACTGTCTAGAGTTGACACTGAACTATAATAAATGCGAAATTATCTCCTTCTCCGTGGCTAAACCCCCCCCCCCCCATGAAAACCTCCTCCGTTTCGTCAACACCCTACCGGAGGAGGCAACTCTGGTGGGCGCGCCACTCTCTTAGAATCACGCTGCAACGAGTTGTCGGTGGCGCTTATACGTCACTTAGCATGACGCTCTCATTCTGCTAAGAAGCTCTCTAATATCCCCAAAATTACTCTACACCCAACGTTGCAGCCCATGCCATGGCCACCTTCTTTTGATACAATACGACTCACTTTTGAGAGACGGCCTCAGCTTGATCCTAAATCTCTCTCTAACTGACGACCAGTGGTTGGAGGCTTCTCTCTCGGTTAAAGTTGGGGGCTTGGGCATTCGCGGGGTTACCTCGCTTGAGCTTCGCGCCTTTTTAACATCCGCTGCAGGGAACTGTGCTCTTTAAGCCTTCATGCTCAGCAACCTCAGCGCAGACACGGATAACCGAGTTGCAGCCATGACTGAACAGTGGTGCAGCGAAAGCAATTAATGCACCGCAACCCAACAGTGAACTTGTCCATATGCAATCTGCTTGGGACAAACTAGTAATACAAAGAGACACAACAAAGTTGGCCTCGTCACATGCAGCGCTCACCACCAGGCACGCTGGAAGTTAATAATAAAAAATAATAATAATATTCAGAAGGCTTCTATGTATGTAAAAAAATAATAATTATAACAATAATAATAACAATAATAGTAATAATACGGACAATTTCTATAGCGCCGTAAAACGATCATGCCGCTACAAGGGCGCTGTACAGACACAACCCACAGCTTAACAACATCCGGTCCTATTCATCAGAAGGATAATCCTTGAAGAAGAGGTGACGCTTGAGTCGGGACTTGAATTCCTCGACTGATGGCGCAGAACGGACCTCAGGTGGAACGCCGTTCCAGCAACGCGGTCTATCAACGGAGAAGGCCCGTTCTCCGAACTTAGTCTTTGTCCGAGCAACGAATAGGTCCACTCGCACACTCCCTCTCAGACGAAGACCCGCAGTACACGATGACGTCATTCTACAGAAGTCGGCGATGTAGTCAGGCGCCATGCCGTGGAGCGCCTTGTAAACAATCAAGCAGAGCTTGAACTCCACGCGCTGGGGAACCGGCAGCCAGTGGAGCGTGTCACGCAGAAGGGGGTCACGTCGTCAAACTGTTGCCGACCGCAGAGTAGCCACGCCGCAGCGTTAAGGACGGACTGCAGCCCATCAAGGAGGCACTTCGGTGCTCCCGCCAGAAGACTTACAGTAGTCTACCCGAGAGAGTCTCGGCGCCACATGCGGATGACTGGCTATTCGCACTCCCCGTCAGCGATTGTGGCCTAAGACTAGATGACGACGCGATCAGAATCGCGGTTAGCTTCCGCCTTGGCGCGGAGTTCTGCCAACCACACGATTGCCCATGTAGCTCGCGGGTAACAGCAGAGGGTATAAGTCGTGTCGACCAATTGGTGAAATCTTGACCTTACTATCTAATGAATATTGAGTTGGCTCTCTTGTAATTCCCTTGCCGCTTCATCTTCGAAACCTCTAACATAGGCCAACTCACATAATAATAATACGACAGACAAATATTTACTGTTGATACCGCTTCATTTGGGGGGCGGGGGCGGTAGAGTAATGGATAACACACTGGCGTGAAGAGCAGTAGGTACCAAGATCGAACTCGGTAGACACCCGTAAGGTTTATTCAGCCTTCCACTCGCTAGGTGGTGGCGGTGGTTAAATGAATAGTAGGCCTTGATTGGCGCCTATGTGGCTGCCGCAAAATCAGTTATATTCGACTCCTGCAAAACTGTTATCATGTGCTTCTACTGTATACATTGTATTGCATTTGATTGTATTCGGACATTTATACAGCGCTTCTAGCGGGAGGGCCATTCAGAAGCGCCCCCAGTGCGAGAGACCCCGAGAAAAAAAGCAAGTTTTAAGAAAGGTAAAAGAGGAAGAGACGTTACCTGAGAGAATAGAAGCACGAACGAACGGAGGAAGCTCATTCCAAAGAGCAGGGCCAATGGAGGCAAAAGACCTAGATTGAGCCAGAGAAGTCCTGACCCGGGGAACGAGGAGGTGAAAACGGTCAGATGAACGAAGAGGACGACGAGAAGCAGCAGAGTGAGGGCGATGAATTAAGTCACAAAATTTTTTGGAGCGAAACCAAGTTGAGCCTTAGAGACAAGGATGAGGACCTTAAATTGGATGCGGGCAGAAAGCGGGAGCCAGTGGAGTCCTTAAGCCAAAAAGGTGGTGATATGAGAGAATCGAGGAAGACGGGCAATTAATCTAGCAGCAGCATTGAGAACGGACTGAAGAGGAGCAAGACGGACTTTCGGAAGACCAATGAGGAGGGAATTGCAGTAGTCAAGTCTAGAGCAGACAAGTGCATGGACAATTGAAGTGAAAATTGGAGATGAGAGAGAGCGACGGATAGCTGTAAGGCGTCTTAGGTGAAAATAGGAAGTGCGAGTGAGTTTGGAAATGTGTTCAGTAAAGGTGAGAGAATTGTCAAGGGTCACTCCTAGATCACGAACGCTAGACGAGAAAGTGAAAAGCGGAAACCTTTGAGACAGCAGAGCAAAGTCGAGTTTTTGAAGTTGCTGAGGAGTGCCAAACCAGATAAATTGGGTTTTGGATGAGTTGAGGGAGAGGCGATTGCAAGACATCCAGGTATGAAGATCATGAGAAAGAGCTTCGATGCGCTGAGCAAGAAGAAGTTGAGAGAAAAGAGGACCATGAACATAAGCCTGGACATCATCAGCAAAGAAGTGGCCTGAAGCCCCATGGATGGGGAGGAGAGAGGGGATACCGGCTGTGTCTAAAATAAAGAGGAGAGGTCCCAGAACAGAGCCCTGCGGAACACCAAATTTAACAGGGACCCACAGAGTTCTAGATTCACCAGAGATAACCATCTGAGTGCGATCAGATAGGTATGACCGGAACCACTGGAGAGGGGGGGCCCTTGAGACCGCAAGAGGTCTCAAGACGCTGTAGAAGAATGGTGTGGTCGACCATGTCAAAGGCTGAGGAGACATCATATAGCGCCAGAAGAGTGAGTTCCGACCTATCAACGGCTGAATAAATTTCAAAAAGCAAAGAAAGGAGGCCAGTTTCAGTGGAGTGGTGAGCCCTAAAACCTGACTGAAAGGGAGGTAGAAGCCCAGATTGTTCCATATAAGGAAGAAGTTGAAGAGAGACAAGGCGTTCAAGGGTTCTGGAGAGAAATGATAGATTAGAGATTGGACGGTAGTTCTGGTAGAGGTTTGTGTCAAGATTAGGCTTCTTGAGCCCGTGGGGTGAAAGGCATATTGATCCATGAAATCCATATTGAAATGTGGTTGAGTCAGAAAATGATCGAAAAACGGTGCTATGAATTTCTCCTAACATGTATGTAAGACGCCCTGCGTGGCTGCCGTTTCTACTATATGTTCACTGTACAGCGCAGTGCGTTTGCAGGCGCTTAATTAAAGAACAAGATTATTATTATTATTATCTTCGAAACCTCCAACGGCCTTCTTCATACATAGGCCCATGGGCGGAGTTTATCAGGGGCTGGGGGGGCTAAGCCCCCCCCCCCATGAACCCACAGACTTGGCTGTTTTGTCAGGCTACGTTTCTGGCGTGCAGACACAAATCGCATGGCCGTTGGATTCTTCAATACAATAGAGCAGCTTTACAAATTTTCTGCCAATCCAGTCTCGCATCATCGCATGAGATTTTCCTTAACATGCAGAATATATGCTTGGCTTAATTAAAGCCCAGAGAAATTGGTCAACTGATTGACACGGGCTGGGCATGGCGTTGGAAAAGCATCGAGGCTGTCAAGGTCAATTAAGCTTATGCTGCCATTGTCAAGTCTCTTGAGGATTTCTCCGATTCCGTTTTGGCTTGTTCGGCTGAAGCGGCCGGTCTCGACCTGCACATTCAGAAAGCTGAGTTTGTGGTTGCGCTGATAATTTTTGAAAACTTTTAGCGTGTCATCCACGTTGCCCACAAAGCCCTCCAGTGCACAGTTACCACATATGGCAAGGCTGGCGCAAGGCAATAAACGCAACGGCCCATGACTGCTGCCAATATGGTTTCCTTCGTTCACATTATATATTTTTGAACAGTAAAATCCTTCCAAATCTTCTCACCAGAACGCCGAAATTAGTACCAAGTATGCTCAAAAACCATTTGGCAGCTGGGGCGAAGCCCCAGACCCCGACTGCTGGGGCGAAGCCCCAGACCCCGACTAGGGGCTCAAATCGCCCCCAAACCCCTCCGTTTTAGAGGGGGCGCCTCTTTGCGGCGGGGGAGGAGGCGTGGACGGTATGCTTTAGCCCCTCCATGAACTAAAACCAAACTCCGCCCATGCATAGGCCAACTCACATAATAATACGACAGACAAATATTTACTGTTGATATAAAAATCCTGAGATTACTGCGTAGTTATAGCAAAGTTATATGTGTATACATTTTGTTCAAGTTGGCTAATGTACAATTTGATGGAAATATAGCGTGCGTTGTCACATGTACAGTTAAATAGGCCATGCCATATTATCCAATTTGGCGTTTGATTTCTTGTTAGAAAATATAACTTCTTGAAAATATATGTCGAAACAATTATGACCTAACTCTTCTCATTGTAGGAGCGCAAAAAATTTAATTAAGAAAAGGCGTCGTTGCAAAATTGTTATAAGATAAGGCCTAACGTGCTACATCAAAGTCGTGGACGTACGTTTTCAACCGCTGCCCCACTCCTCGCATCAACTGTTGTGTGTGATACTTTGGAGTTTGTAGATATATTTACTGCTTACGGACTGCTTTCATCGGTCGTTGGCACAGCAGCAGGCCCAGACGGTTTGACAGAGTGGCTTCTCAAGTTCTCAAGGCTTTCGCCTCTATGCTAGCAGTAATTTGCTAGACTTTTTAATATTTAAATTCTCTCTTCCTATATATCGTCTCAGTGGAAAACTAGCACAATTACCTCGGTGCCAAAGGTCCCCTGCCCATGCATGCTGCTGACTTCTGCCCAGGCCCGGGTTAACCATTGGAGCACACGGAGCACGTGCTCCGGGGCCCCCGACGACCAAGGGGCCCCAAATATGAGTCGTTTTTTGCGTCTCAAAATGCAAATTGAAATCAATTTTGGTGAAAAAATGGAATTCCTTTTGATTAAAATTCGGCGACAATTAATTCACATTATTTTGCACCCAGCCTAGAGTAATTGTAATGTCAAGACTCTAGATATCTGAATTATCTATGTGGTTAAGTCATCATCTTGTTGACATGTTGTGCCGACTTGTGTGTAACTAACTAACTACTGTAACTTTGCTGTAGTTTTAATCATTATGAGTTAAACTTAAAGTATTGAATCATTCAATAATGTCGAGTACTCGCAAATAGGGTGAGGATTGTCGGGAGGTGGGGTTGGGAGTTCAACCCCTAGTCTCTCTTAGGACCCCAAGTTAAGACTTCATTGCACACCCCAGGGGTCGTTTCCAACCCCCAGTTGTGCTAGTGTGATTATATTGTGCAAACATTTAGCACTTTTTTTCACAATTCACTTTGTGGTTACTAATAAAGTAATGCTCTGGTTCATTGTGAGATTTGTGACCACGTGAATTGTGTACTAATAAATTTGGTGATGTCATCATTTTAAGGAGTTTAAACTTTCTATTGCATATTTTTTAGTTTGCAAAACACGTATAAAATATTGAACTCCATCAGTCTGACCCCCCCAGTCTTTTTTCTACAGTTTTCACACTGCTCGCATGTATGCCAGTGGGTTTTAAACGTACTGCAAGGCGCGTTGTTCGACAGCGAAATCTCGAAGCACCCCAAAATTGACGACGTTCTGTAAAAGTAGTAGTACAGTGTCTGATGGTGTGCCTGTGACTGTGAGTGGACAGGCTAGTGATGGTTGTGAGCCGGAAATAGTCGGCAGGTCGATGGTTGACGAACTTGACGATTATGCGCAAATTAATTTGAGTTTTAAGGACAGACTACATGAAAATGAGATGTCTGCAACTCCAAGTGCATTTCAGTCTATTAACAACGACGATAATTTAGTTGTGAGTCTTACGTGAGTTGAACTTAAGGTGCTAATGTGATCATTGTGATGCTATGACATAGTCGCTGTAGCCTGCTGCCTCTATCCACAACCCATTTGCGCTTTTGTTGACAGTTTGATGATGAAAAAGCCGATGTCACTACTGACTAGTGTAAAATAATTTGACAATCCATTTAGGCACTGGCGGCGATCTTGTTTGACAGGTGGGGGACAATTTAGAATTGGTCTGGTCAAAAAATAGTTTTGAACTAATCTGGTCAAAATGAGCTCAAAAATGTTTTCGCGAAAAAACTGTTGACCTTTTTTGATGTTTATTCAAAATGTGGGGAGACAAATGAATGGTGTGTCCCCACTCTTAAAGGTGGGGTCTTGTCCCCACGACCCCCGGGATCGTCGCCCATGCATTTAGGCCTACTGACTTTTGCACTGAGCTGTTGCTCTGTAATGATGCGAATATGCGTGAGTAAAAGTATACCCGGTAATGTGCTTACCATTATTGTTGAATTTGTTGTTGATTGGAGTCTGAGCAGATTTGAAAATTACTAACTTTGGGAAGGCGGAGGGAGGTAGAGGAGGTAGAGGAGAAAGGGAAGAGAGGAGGAGGAAGGGAAGAAGGGCCCCAACTTGACAGAATGCTCCAGGGCCCCTTATTTGGGCAGAAGTTCTGCCCAATCTCGGTTACCTCTATCCTCTGCCATCTATTGGAGAAATTCATAGCACCGTTTTTCGATCCTTTTCTGACTCAAACCACATTTCAATTTGGATTTCATGGATCAATATGCCTTTCACCCCACGGGCTCCAGCACAGCAGCCCTTATAGTTTATTAGAACACAGTTTATTAGAACACAGTTTATTAGAACTCCTCAAAGACAACCAATATATCCACATGATAGCCCTCGGCAAAAGCCTTCGACATGGTAAGGCACGTATACCTTGCCGAGTAAATGGCCGAGTTGCTTATCCCGGACTGCATTTGAGAAAGAAAGAGTTTATGGACGTCTTATGACAGCAAAGGTCTTTGACGTCTTCCCTTTGTTGTTGATTCTGTGGTGGATGGATTTTTGGTCGCACCGTTGCCTTTGATTTCCCTTATCTACAACACTACTAGATTTATTTACATAATATTTTTAGTACAGGTTTGTTTTTTGTTTTTTTGTAGTTTTATATATTTTAAATATTTTTTTGGATTTTTGTTAGAAAATACACATAAAAAACTGCATTTGCAACTGAGCAATAGCCTTTACAGGCTATCGCAATCACGAAACCAAATACCACGATTCTGTTTCAGAAACCATTAACATAAATGCTACCATTGTCCAGTGTTCGGGCCCGGGTCTTTAAAATTTATTCACATCCATTTCTGTTGATACCTGATTCTAACAGTGATACGATAAGGACTGAATTGAACCACGTTTCGAATTCGGTTGCGATATGCAACTTAAGACTGAACTAAATGAAGACCCGGGAGATGATAATTCGGCGTCCCCGAGGGCGAGGGATGGGGCGTAGGCCCCACTGAGATGGTCATCTTGGGGGTCGTTCTGACTGAGAACTTTAGTTTTGAGCCGCACATAGATAGAATTTGTGGTCATGCTAGTGTCTAGACTCTAGACAATCGATGTTTGCCCTGTGCCACGCACACCCTCACTGGACCACTGACCAGTGCGGCCGAATACAGTGGTTCGCATGTTCTATGCAGCTCCGGCTTGGTCCGAGTGCAATCTGTGATGGAATGATTGATCCGTCTCCGACATTTGCCGAAGGAAAACCCTTTCTTTGAGCAGCTATGCCGAGTGGCCGACGAAAGCCTCTTTTCTGCGGTCCTGGGGAACCCGAGTCACGTGTTGCATCGGTTTCTTACACCTGCAGTGAAGACGCTTATTCCATGCATGACCCGCGACTCCACAATCGAGTCATTCCTCTGGCAGAAAATCTAACGCGAAATCGTTCTTAATTAGAATACTTTATTCTGTTTAATGTATTTACACCAAAGTGCGCATATAATAATAATAATAATAATAATAATAATAATAATAATAATAATAATAATAATAATAATAATAATAATAATAATATTAACAATAATATTTTCTTTATTTAAGCGCCATGCTAACCGCACTGCGCTGTACAGTGAACATACCTATATGTAGAAATGGCAGCCACACAAGACGCCTTACATACATGTATACAGTAGAAGCACATGATAACAGTTTACAGGAGTCGAATATAACTGTTTTTATACGGCAGACAACAGGGCGCCATTCACGGCCTACTAATCATTTAACCACCGCCGCCACCTAGCAAGTGGAAGGCTGAATAAACCTAACGGGGTCTAAGGGATTCGATCTTAGTACCTATTGCTCTTCACGCCAGTGTTCTATCCATTACTCTACGGGCCCCTCTATGCAGTTGGTTCAATAAAGAATATACTTACTTACTTACTTAAATTCTTCAAAATTTTAAGGATTTGTTCACTTTTTGGTAAGCAATTCTTTTGATCAATAGGCATTTATCGCTATACACTGCAGGTTCAATTTTCAATTGCTCCATTCCCATTCCAGGTCAAAACGGCTGTTCACTGATGTATCATGTCCAATCATGTTACAACTGCAGGCCAACACTGGTTAGTGATGGACCAAAGCACTGAGTTTCGTAATTACCTCGTGGGCTGTGCTCCGTTTTGTCACGAGCAGTGCTCTCGTATCTCAGTCGGGTACATTCCTGGCAGTAGTTCTCTTCGCTCTGCGGTACGAGTGCAATGGCTGTTCCCTTCGACGTTGCAGCATAGAATAGGTTGTCTATCACTCTATGACACGAGCACCATTTGGTCTTACTTAGTCTGTGTTAATTCTGTGAGCATGTAAATACCATTCTATTCCGTCCCAATCGTGACCGCCTCGAATGAATCTCTCTCGAAGACAGTCTTCTCTCTCGAAGATGGTGTAGGCCTATAATAAATCAATTATTACAAAAAGCAGCAGCTAGAAAGACATGTTACAGCTAGCAATTGAAAGACAGTGACGGCGAGTTTCATACGTTTGGACACGTTCTTAAGATATTTCCTGTCCTTGAATGATGACTCAATTCGTGAGCAGAAATTCAGTAGGTCAAACCATCAGAGGGAAGAGTTTGACTGCTGTCCATTCGCCAGGGGACCAGTTTGAATTGACTACTCGCCAAGGGAACATTTGGAATTTCCGTCGACACTTGACCACCTTACAAGCAAACGAGAGGCAGATCGTACTTCTGTCTAAGCGCCTAACTACGATAGAGACCTGTCTTCCCGGCTGTCATGTGATAAAGATAGTTAGGGAGGTAAGAAGGATGAAAAGAGGGGAACACAAGAGGAATGGAATGGACTGAATCGAACCCAGATCCCTCGGCTGGAGAGGGAGCTGGCCAGTAGCCAAGAACATGACGCCTGCCTCTGGTATTAGCAAGCCACCCCAGGTGGAGGGAGCTTCCGCTCCTTGGCCACTGAAAACCATCCTTAGGCCTACTTAAGAAAGAGTGAATAAGTGGGTGGAGCCCAGCTTTTTTGGGACCCGAGCTCGTTCCCATATCCACTTAATATCTGACAAGAATTTGAAACCTAGGATTAAAGCATTAACGGAACTGACTCATATTTCCAAGCCAGCCACTCCAGGAGTGAGCCCCAGGGGTGAAGCACTGGAAGAGCTGCCTTAGATCTGTTCTCATGAGAACAGAGTCCTGGATTGACACTGCAGTGTCACTATTAGGCCTACATAACAGATGTAGGACCCATAAGTGGCAAAAATCTGCTGTTAAACATCTGCGACTGTAATTTGCTATATTAGGCTACTATATGCTTACGTCTTTAGCCTCTCTGACGATAGACGTAATGTAGACCATGATTTCTTACCGTCCAAGACTAAGCCTCTAATGAGAGCTACAGATGCAAACATATTTATTATCTGTAAACATAATCTTATTGCAATGAAGTAGAGCAATTTGAATTCGAAATGGATGGCATTCGTTTGCTGAAGAGCCTAACTGCAGAAAATCGTTGCTTGATTCCATATCTTTAAATATCTTTGTCTTAGCTGAACTTAACGAATAGGCATTCTTCCAGTGAACGTATTGAAAGTGTTCGGAGCGTTCTGCTTAAGACTAGCAGAGTGTTCGAGATGGGCGTCATCCTCTTCTGCAGCAACTGGTGTTCCGACGATCGATGTAACCTTGACAATTGCTTCCATTCGGCTGCGACTAGAGCTTCTTCGTCGCGGACTGACGATGGTCTTAGGATTTCCATCAGGTGTTTCCTGCGCATAATCGGTGACGTCGATTGATGACGATCTCTTTGACGATGAGGACGAAACTACGTCACTTGACTGGTCTGTGCTTGATCCCTGGACAAATGATTTTCGTTTGGACATCGACGGCGACCAATACGATCTTAGTTTCGACTTAAAGTTAGAGAAAACGGAAACGTTGGCGCTGGCTGAAGCACCGCCAAACGACCCACTGCGCACCTTTCGACTAGAGTCCACCGCTGCAGCTTCAGCAACCAATGCGCCAGATGGTTCGTTGTCTTGGACGATGCTCTGAAACGCCGAAGAGCTAGACGATCGTATGGCATGTGGTCTGATCTGCGCAGTGGCTTGCGACGGCGGCTGGCGACATCCGACCCAGCTGGTGGCTGCGTTGATCAGTCGAGACAGCGAAGAGCTCTGTGGCAGATTGGTTTCGTTTCGCCTACTCTTCCTCGTCCCTGATTCTTCATGGTTAGACGAAGGAGGAGAGCAGCTCTCTCGTCGACTGGACCTTCTAATGTTAGACGGAGAACAGCTGTCTCGTCGACCGGGATCATCAATTTGCAAAGGACATTCCTCAAAGGAAACGCGACGATTTCGTCGTTTGTCCATCACAGAGTTACTGTCGATGGCGCTGTTGAGACGCCGAGGTGGAGTCGGTGGAGCCGTTCTAGGAAGAGTTGCTGCGTTATTGTGAGTCCTGGAATGGGTCTGTTGCTTAGTAACAGCTGATAAGCTGTTCGTTTCATCACGTGCAGCAACCTTCGACAGAGACTCGTGAGACAGAGACAGAGCAACTGTGGTCGCAATGGTCGTTTCCTTCGCATCTTTCGTTTTGCCTATCGATGATTCGTCGACATTTCTCTGACTGAACCGTGGAGCAGACGGATGACTAAGACGAGTCCCGTCGAAGCCATTCATTGCCTCGCCTGCAGACAATTTCTGTGATGCAGAAGGCGTCGTAGCAGAATGTGGCCGACGAGAATTCGAGAACAATGGCGCTGCCAGTGTATGACCTCGACCACTAGATCGGTTGGGCGGGGGATGGGGTGGCAGCGTTAGCAGCAGTGGATAGTTGACAGCAACTGACACCGGAGGCGGGGGTGGGGGTGGGACAGCAGGTCGCTGTATCTCCACTCCATTCTTCGTATTCTGACGCGCAGGAGGGGGAGGTGTGACGAGTTTCGCGAAATCTTCTTCGAGACTAATATAGACTGCATCGTTCTCGGACATCGGTCCATAGAGGTTGAGCTGGTGCGTTGCTCCTCCTCTGTTCATGGTGCCATCTTCCGATTGGATCCGTTGGATCGTCAAAGGCGACAGTTGGACGCCATCATCTCTTGGTTTCAGTGGAGGAGAGGAGACACCTCCATATTTCCGATCTTTAGGGATTGTTGGTTCCACAGAACGAATGAATCTATCAGTGGTTTTCTCCGAACGAAAGCCCAGTCGCCTACCTGCGAAGTCTGGAAGAGGCGGTGGCATCGGAGCGTACATTCTTGTCTCTGCAGCCACGAGTGATGGTGACGTTGGAGGCGGAGGCGGCGGTATGGTCACACGTGTAATGAAATCGTTGAGTGAGATGTTGCACAGGGGATTGCCTTGATCGTTGGGGCTTTTACAGAACAGCGGAGCGAGTGCTGCTGTGGAGAGGGGTATTAGCTGCGGTCGAGGATTGGCCATCTGTATTGTCCAATTGGCTTCTGATGATAGAGTTGACGATACATAGGTTTCTTTCGACTCGCTTTTTTCCATCGCGTTCTCTTTACAGAACCCTGTAAAATAACAACAATGCTCTTATCACAAAGCATTGATATGTTGTTTCAGTCTGCTGGAGTCATAAAATTCAACGCAGTCGTGCCTTGTGAACGTAATTCTAGGCCTACATGGCATATAGCAGAAGTGAAGAGTCAGTAAAGGTGCTTTATGCTGCTTTACGTTGATTTTAATAATAATATTAATAATCTTCGTTTAATATTTTCAAACTGACAATTACGCAGTATGATTACAAATCAGTATGAGCGGATGATCACAAGTTATTAAAGGAATCGAATTTTAACTGTATACGGCAGCCCTGCAAGGCGCCCATCTCATTTTCACAACGCGCCATCTCGCGATCGATAGGCTGAGTGGACCTTGGGAGGGTTACGGGAGGCGATCCCGCTACCTACTGCTCTTAACGCCAGTGATGTAACCACTACTCTATGGACCCCCCCCCCCCAAATGAGTGGAGATCCACACAGTTGTGGCCAGAGAGTGTTAACATTACGTACGTACATTACTTGAGCGCTTTTGCACTAAGATGCTCAGCTGGCGTCGACGGCGATATATAGGCCTACACAGATTTTGTTGGTTTGAAATAGTTTTATAAGATAGAAGCCTTTTTAGAAGGCAGTACATTTCAGTAATTGTGTGTTTTGTTACTGAGTTCACCGCGCATTGAATTCGAAAAACTTGGCGACAAAAAACAGCGGCGTAGATAGGATAGGCTTATTTTGCGCCCGGGGACAAACTATGAAATTGGCACCCCTCGTTGTTTTATTTATTTCAAATTTTCCAAATACATCGAACTGCAATTTACATTTTAATGAAATAAAATATAAAAAATAAACATAGTAGGCCTATAGCCCTATAGGGTGCCCTTTAGTGCATGCTCAATTTATACCTGACAACTGGTTGGTAAGTATATGCTCGAGGATATATCTGGATATTTTTGGGGCGCCAAAATTAAATCTTATAAATTTATTTGGGTTAAATTAGTTAAAATTGCACCAAAATTGAGTAAAGTCATTTATTTTAACTCTCATTTTGGCGCCTCCTTCCTTTGCGCCCTGGAACACATGTCCTCTCCTGCACCCCCTTAGCTTCGCCTCTGCAAAAAATCGCGCAAGACGAAGTAAGATCGGATGGCAAAAATAAAGGCAGATCTTAATGGGATGGAAAAAATAAAGACCAACAGTGCTTTACAACTGCTATAAACTTCTAAGACCTCAGCTTTAAGATTACGTACGCAGAGTATTGAATTTAGGTCTACGACTCTACCTCATTTACGATGTGTTGGTTGCTGCCCGGATAGACTTGCAGTTCCTAGCAACCTTTTGCCTTAGTTTGCTAGTGGAACATTTATGGTACGGCACGGCCATTGATTTTGTAGCATTTAGATTCTAGTCTAAAGAATTTCGAATAAGTAACTTTAGAATAAATTTAAAAGGAAATCTGGTCAGTTTGTCGTAAGAAACTATGGAGTAATTTAGAAACAGATCAAAGGAATTTTATATTATAATTTAAATTTGATCTACCAAGGAACTATTCCGAACAATACAGAGGTTGTTGAGATTGATAACTTCTTTATAAAGATTATGAGCAAATCAATCTTAGTAAAAATTCATTTTGTACCAATTTTGAGCCATTTCATGCAGGCCACGTTTTTACTTTGAAGCCCGTTCGTTTTGATCAATAGTTTTTGTGATTAGGCCTAAATAATGTCAGGCGTTTTGAATAACAGTCATTTGGCAGTCATTTAAAGTCATGTCAAGAGTAATTACGAATAAATTTTAAGTAATTTTCCGAGCTGGGTGTTATATTGCACAATGGCACAGTTTGGGAGGAGCGATTTAGATAGAATAAAAGAAAAATCTAAGAAATCGAGAACCAATAACTTTATAGCATATTAGTGGCGCAAAGTTAACAGCTCTAAGAAAATGAGTTAACATGAGCCATTTAGCATCGGTCTATGACGAATGCTATGAGCAAGACCAAAATTCCAAGACCAAAACCGCATTGTTGGAGGTCAAGACTAAGACCAAGACCGAGACCAATGCCTTAAGTTCAAGACCAAAACCAAGACCGAATATCCAAGACCACTGCCCAGACCATAGACTTGGCAGAATTCATGGCACTGTGTTATTCTTAATTTACGACAATGTAAAATGTCTGAATCACAAAGAATCTAGTGGTTAATAATAAATGGAATAGAAGTGCAAAAAATAAGTAATACATAATTCAAATAGGATGTCTTTTACATCTTACAAATATATACTATACTACTTTCGATATAACATAGCTGGTGGTGGCGTAAACTTGTCCAAAGTATTGGAGGGGGCATTTGGTTATTCATTCTACACTTGTTGCATTGTGTGTACAGTCCATCTCAATTATTGGGGGTGGGGCACGTACCCCGGCTGCCACTCAGAGTCTACGCCTATGTCTACAGGTCCTCATTAGACATCTAGATTCATCCTGAAGCAGAATCGCTTTGTCTTTCCTCGTATAAAGTTCAGCTGGTTCCACTTGGAAGTTCGTCATCATTCAACAGTGTTGCCGTCTAACGCCCTCCTGGCCCAGTCGGTGAATTCCACAATGATCTCGCAACTCTGATCCCATCCATCTACAATTCTACATCGAGGCCAACGAAAGACTTCTGTTGTGCGGGAATCTGAATTGCCCTGGGTCTGATGGTCATATCAATGACGACCTAGCTGATATCTTCTCCACCTCCGGTCTTTGTCAGTTTATTGATGTACCGACTTGAGGAGATAAACCCCTTGATGTCCTTGCTTCTGACGACAGGACTGTTGTTTACGATATACGGGTCAGCGACGCTGGTCTTGTCTAAGACCACAGGCTTCTATTGCCAAAACTAAAGACCTAATGCAATCGTCAACCTGTCAGGCATGTTTATCGTAACATCAAAGCTGTAGGTAATCTTCAACTGAGTCAGTTGTTTCTTGATTCTGATCTCTTTACTTCACTTGCTAACAAAGAGGATGAGTTCGCCGGACAGCTCGAGAAAACTGTAACACTCATGCTGAACAGTCTTCGACAATCTTCTAAACCCGTCGCAAGCGGCTTTGCATTCAAAAGATGCTGTCAACTGCGAACGCTCGGAACGAGAGAACCAAAACTATGCTCTAACTTCTCTTTTTTGTTAACAAACTTGACAATCTTAAATGCAAAATTGCCCAGTGTACTGCCAATTTTAAATGGAATGACCTACTGCAAGACCCTGACTTTTCTGGCACTGTCTTTACCGATGTACCACCTGTAGCTTACTTGGAAGTCTTGTCTCTCCTTAATCATATTATCTCTAATTCATCTCTGATGTACTTCATACCTACATCACTCCTTGTCTCCTGTTCCGAGGTTTTCTCCCACCTTATTGCACACTTGGCCAACTTGTCTTTTACTGAAGGCTGCTTTCCATTAAGTTTAAAACCGGCTTTAGTCTCGCGTTTACTTAAGAAACTTGATATCGACATAAAAAAACCTGTCAAACTTTAGACTGATCTCCAAACTTAATAACATCTCTAAGATTCTCGAACGTCTCTTCCTTACGCGGATCAAGAAACACATTACTTCAACTCCTAATTTCAGTCCTTACCAATCAGCTTACCGCGAAGGCTGCTCCACTGAAACTGCTCTCGCCTTAATTTACGCTGGACAACATATTCTCATCTACTGATAAAGGAAAGGCATGCTTCACAGTGTGCCTCGACCTTAGTGCTGCTTTCGACACTGTCGACCACCAGCTTCCTACCTTCTAGACTCAGTAAAAGATTCGGTGTCTCTGGGACTGCCTTAAACTGCGCTCTTTCCCTTCTCATTCTAGCGTTGACCTTGCTGCTGCTTTCGCACTGTTGTTTTGTTGTTTTGGCACTGTTGTTCCAATATAAAAAAATTGTCAAATCACTTGGGGTCACTTTGGACAGTAATCTCACATTCCAATCCCACATAACAAACCTGAACAAATCTTGTTTCTATCATATAAAAGCAATACGTCACATAAGGTCTGCTCTTACCAAAGGCATGTCTCAGAACATATCCTGTTCTCTTGTCTGCTCTCGCCTCGATTATGCCAACTCTGTGCCACATCTTCAAGTCAACAGGTTTCAACGCATCCAATATTCTCTGACTCGCGTGGTGCTGCGTGTATCTTCTCGTTACATCCCGTCTGCGGTCTTCGGTTATGGGTCTTTTGGTTGAGCCTAGATGCAGCACTGCCATGGGCTCTCGTGCATTTCGTGTTGCAGCCCCCAAGGAATGGAACTGACTATCAATGTTTATCCATTGCTCGACCTCTTCTTCTTCTTTCAAGAAACGCCTCAAAACTCACTACTTCTCACTGGTTTTCAAACATCTAGATTATTGTTCTGCATCTGGCGACTGACTAACCGCACCTCAGAGTCACATTTCTGTGTGATTTTGCGCGCGTTAAAAATGTTCGTAATAAATAAGAAATAAATAATAAACAATGTTCTTCTTTCAAAGATCGAAAAAACTTGATCTTTTTTTATCGTCGACCAGGTAGAGGCCCCCGCTAACGGCCAGAACGGTTGACAATGAGACTTTTGAGTTACTGCAAACTGAAACACCTGATTTCATTCCGCCTACTTTATGGCCACCTAACATACCTTATTTAAATCCGGTAGAGTATAAAATATGGAGTGTCGTGCAAGAAAAGGTGTACAGATCTCGAATACACGATGTCAACGAGTTGCGTCATCGAGTTTTGTAGGAATGGGACGAATTGGATCAGCGCATCATTAAAGTCAGTCAAGCAGCGGTGTATGCGTCTTTGCGCATGCGTGGATGCCCAAGGATGTCAATTTTAACTTAAACTTTAAGTTTCTTAATGCTCTCTAATAACTCCTCTACCTTTACTTAAAATTTCTTTGACATAAACTTATATCTGAGGAAGTTATAGCAAAAATATGCAGGGACACGTTTTTTTATGACTCACCGTGTATATACAAACAAATGCTCTACTCGAATATATACTAGGCCTATATACGAATATATACTATGCATTATTAAATCACACAATGTTCTTTTCCCGAGTTTTGCCGAGACCGGAGTATTAATACCAAGACTCAGGACCGTGGTCTTGGCCAATACCGCATTTTTCTGGTCTCGAGATTGTCTCGAACCCAAGACCATGGTCCAGAGACGCCATCACTGTCTATGACGGAACAATTTGAAGTAGGCTTTGGCGATTTTAAAGGATTTGGGAGCATATTTGATAAATTTAGAGCAGGATATCTTGATTCGTTTTTAGGTGTAATTCAACGCAAATGAGTTCGATTTTTATCTGCCCCGCCTTTTCCTGCACCAAATTCAATTCGGTATAATTCTGTTCTCATCTGTGATCTACTTTCAAGTGATCCTTTGCAAATTTCACTAGCCTTATTTTAATATGATCCACTGCTCCTTTTAATTGTATAATCCGTAAGAAAGTATATCTGGCTAAACTTCTCCAGTTAGTACGACTCTACTTTAGAATGACGTAGCCATTGTAGTGCTTGCCTTCTGCAGAATGTTTCTTGGTTGCCATCGTCTTCTGCAACTTGGATGCTTCGCTCCAACCATCAGAGGATCCAAAGGAAAGCAGCAGCATCTTAGGTTCGGAGTCTCTTCGGTCTCTCGTCGTTGCTACTGCGGTGTCATAAAATCGACCTCTTGGAGCAACTGGTTGACTGCAGTTGTGTCTACCTGGGGCTGGAGGACGTGTTCTCAGTTCGGTCTTTGGCTGACTGATCGTAAATACTAAAGGATCATCGTGATCTTTCTCTTCGACTGCAGTCTCCTTTGTTGTCTGTTGTAGAAGATATTGAGTATAGTCAACACAAGTAAGCGCAACATCTAATTCCAATTGCAATTATAGATTCATATAGCGCCTCCTCTCTCTCTCTCTCTGTCTGTCTCTGTCTGTCTCCGTCTGTCTCTGTCTGTCTCTGTCTGTCTCTGTCTGTCTCTGTCTGTCTCTGTCTGTCTCTGTCTGTCTCTGTCTGTCGCTCTGTCTGTCTGTCTGTCTGTCTGTCTGTCTGTCTGTCTGTCTCTCTCTCTCTCAACTCACCAGAGGGGTCATGAAAACAAGATCCGTCAGAAGGCCCTTGCGGTGGCCGGGGTCGTCTTCAATGAAGAGACAAAAATCAGCTTTTCATTACGTAACAGTTGAACAAAGTCAAAGCTTCCGACTTGAAGCACATCGTAGGCGGATAGGAAGCCTTGTCAACGCCCGCATAAGACTCCAGAACCAATACAGAGCTACAGGCGCTACTTAAAAAGAACAGGCGTCATTTTGGAATCCACTGATATTTGTTTTGCAAAAACGCGCTATAACACACACACACACACACACACACACACACACACACACACACACACACACACACACACACACACACACACACACACACACATATATATATATTTACGTTGAAGTTCGATAGAGGATGGAAATCAGAAGGAGGCTGCGGTAACCATGAAAGAGATTGCAAGATATGAGTCTTAAGTTAAGACCTGATCGAACGACAAAAACGAATTGACAGAATGAACTGAACTGGGCAACAACTTCCAAAGCTCTTGACAAGCGACCGAAAACATTGAAGTCCAACACTGTTCAGGTGCTAAGCACATCCAGAGTAACTGTAATTGTAATCAGTAACTTCTATTGTGCCGGTGTCTAATGCACAAGGCATCAACCGATGGCACACCAAAACCATGCCGTAATCACGTCAATATCCAGAAGATCCGTCCGTAAGACAGAGAGGCAGCCAATATGGTGGATAAGTAATTTGAAAGAGGTAAGTTTTACGTTGAGAACGAAATAACACAAGCGACCGAGAAGAGCACACATACACAAGGAGATAGTTTTTAAAAAGTAGGTTCAGCGTGAAAGCATTCATTATTTGAGTCGTCAGCATGGAACAGAGATAGGTTTGTTAAAATGTAGCACATTTTGAACTGTAAGGAGTGTCAGGTTGATTCGAAAATAGATTCTTTGCTCAATAATCGGCAGCCAGTGCAATAAATGCAATGTGCGCGCAAAATGCCGATACTTAGGGGGTCTATATTTATGGCTCTGGCAAGAGACTTCTGAACACATTTAGTTTATGCAGATTTCATCAAAATTTATATCACAGTAAATTATAGATTTAGTTGAAGTAGTCGGATATCCTACCTCGAGTTCACAGGCAAGTTGCTGTGAGTATCGAACGGAGCTGTCAAACTGTTGAAGCGCAGTAGAGACTGCAGTGCCCCCGCGCTGTGCAGCCGAGAAACAAGACGAGGGAGAGGAGAAGGAGGAGGAGAAGGAGGATGTTCTGTCACAACACTGGCTAGCCATGAATCAGAACTGAGGCATTTCTATATGTTATACAACGAAAACAATATGAGCAACAATTATTATTATAATTATTACTCAAGGTTTCAGTGGTTTACTTAGTACTACTAATGAATATGAAATGACCTCGGTTTACTGTTTGCAGTTCACTATAGCAACCATACATATGAAATTACAGAGGTGAAGCAAAATAAATAAGAGCTGATACTCTGTACACCGGTGCTCCGCTGCCTCAAGTAAATACTATTGGCGACCTTCTTCCCTAGCCTCATCCGATCCATTCAGACATACGCCTCTACAGGTGTCAGTTGCTGTCAGCCACCTGTCTCTGACACCACCCTCTTCTAAAAAAGTTCTGTGTTTAGTTCCTGTTTAATTTCAGATTATGGAACTCTTACTTATTTCTTAAATTAATTGCGAACCCATCCAGCAGCCTAAAACCAGAGATTTACAATCGATGGCTACCAAACTTTTATAGGGCAGAGGTCTCTGCCACCTATCAGTCATGTCAAATTTCTAGTTAGATGGGTTTGAATTAGAACGGGACGAAAGGGTGTAAACCGTTTCCTATACCTAAGCAAATGGCCGCTAACATTGCAGTCTGTTATAAACTAGGGCCTATAGTACAAACTCAACTATTGATCAAGCAGTCCATTTTGCAAGTGTCTATGAAAATTAGCAGTCTCGCATAGACCTTCTGATCATAAGCAATAACATATATCGCTGTTATGTTCGTGAAATTTTGTTATATGCTAGGTCATGGAATTTATGATACTGCTTCTAACTATGTTACTGAACTGCTTTGCTCTTTCATAATTGGGTGGACAGATATCGATGGTGACCATTGGCTTGGACAACTCAGCATTACGTTCGGTGTTCCGCAGGGCTCGGTCCTCAGGCCACAGCTGTACATCTGACCAGGATCATCTCTACTCTTAGAGCTCGTGTTTATTAGTATGCCGATAACATCCAGGAGTATGGCCAACTTAAAGACGTGCCATGCGTCTGAAGACTGGTTTGTGTGTCCAAAATGCAGACAATCGTCATGAAAGTACAGACTGGGCTTTGGCTCACATAGATTGAAAGATTGAACTCATGTGGCTTAATGGCACAATCGAGGTAGGCTACATGTAAGAATTGGCAAAGAATGACGTGACGTCCAGGTTAGAAACCACCCGTGGTCAGGGTCCTTGTAGGGCTTCTGGATGAGGATCTGACAACGGAGCTACAGGTCAGTTACCTCTGTATGTCCTCCTTCTTCTACTAGCGCTTTCAGATAAGAGTCACACAGAGTCGTGTAGACCAATTAATCCATGTAGTACGGGACCTGGCCTGTGGACCCGTTTACAAAATGGTGTTGGGGAAATTTCTAACTTCCACTTAGTCAGTGGGTCCACAGACATAAAAAATCACCGAGGTGCTTGTCGGCCACGTTGCCACAAATGACGCTATGGCCAAATCCAATATGGCCGCCTTTCTAGCACCTTCCATAACTCACGAGTTCCAGGAGGGTCAGGTCCTCGAGCTGCAGGTTAAGGTCTCCGATGAGTACCCTGCAAAGTGCACGCTCCGGGAACTCAGCGAAGAAATCCGGAGTTGGTGGCGTAGAGCTCAGACGGTAGACCACCAGTAAGGTCAAAGAGCCGCGCGAGAAAGGCACCAAGTGTGAGTCCAAACGACGAGTACCGGTAACTTATCAATTATGCAATTGAAAGTAGGGCCTATGTGCACTGGTTATGATGGTAATGGCGATGCTCAGCCGATGAGATTGCATGGAATCTGATCTTTGGAAATATACAGAGATTGTCTGCAAGAAACGCTCGTAGCAATGAGAAGTTTTAGACGCTAGAAACATGAGTAATTTTGAATAAATTGTCTGATTTAAACGTCGAAATTACCCTAACATAATAGGGGCGTTCAATAAGTTTTGAGCCCATACTTTTGGGCGGACAAATGTTATAGGCAGTTATACGGAGTCTTGTTAGAGTTATCTGAAAATTCTATATAGTCTGCTTCTTTATTTTACGAGGTACAATTTATTGAACATAGGTGATAGCACAGTATGTCTGATTTTAAGAGAATGTTCAGCCGCAGCAAATACACAACTGAATGATTATTGTATACGGTGAAGATACGCCATAGTCGAGCGTAGGGCTGCCGAGTGTTTTCGAGGCAGAACAAGCCTTGAAGATGAGCCCCGGTCTGGATGCCCATCTGAAGCTGTCTGTAAAGAAACAAGTCGTGCTGCATGTAGAAAATATTGTCTTGCAAAATCGTCGGTTCAATGTGCAGCAGATAGCTTGCACCGTGGGCATTAGCACTGGTTCAGTTAATACAATGTTGCACGAACACTTGTTGATGACTAAAGTCTGTGCGCGATGGGTCTCCCGAATGCTTGACCAGAAAATGAAGGTTTGTCGACGCGAAGCATCAAATGAAAATGTTGGACAAGCTGCAAGTTGGACAAGTTGAATGCGGATTTCAAGAAATGCACCATCCACCATTGCACCAAGTGATTACTACTTGTTTCCAAATTAAAAAACCTCCACGGACGGAGATTTTCGACCGATGATGAGTTCAAGTATACGACGGAAGAGTGGTTAATGGGGCTGTCAGAACTATTCTATTTCACTGGCATTGAAAAACTCCGAGATTGTTACCAACTGTGCAGTTATTAAGGCGGCGGTGACCATGTTGAAAGCAAATGTGTGCTCATTAGTGTAGGCCTACATTTTGTTTAAATAGGTTAGGCTCAGGGCTGTAGTCGAGGGTATACGCGGGTATACAGCGTATACTCACATCTGGAGAAATTTGAGAGCGTATACTCATGGCTCTAGACGAGGGTATACGCGGGTATACAGCGTATACTTACCTCTGTAGATGAAATTTTGAGGAAAAAGAGAGGTTTTGACAGGTTTTTAGGGCGATCGTCGAATGACTAAAAAAAGGTCATCAACTTTTTCAGAGACGAAATCGTAAAAAGTCTGAAAATTTTCAGAGAATTGGTGAACAATCATAAATTTTTCTTAGACGAATTCCTAAAAAAAGGTCTTCAAATTTTTTTTCGGTGACACCTCACCGGTAGCGTATACTCACCTCAAATGTTACCACTACAGCCCTGGTTAGGCTCAAACTTATTGAAGGCCTCTCGTATAGAGTTAATTGGTGAGTTTGCGAATATACTGAAGCAAGAACCGGAAAGACCAAGAGTATAGTAATATCGAATAAATTTGGTAGATTAGTCTAATTCGTAAAAGCGTTCTCAGCGTTTTGGTTAAACCCAGCCATTGAGTTTTCACGAACGAATTAAACTTCGGAGCTACTATAGCTATCGAACTGACGTACGGTGATGGATTAAGCAGCAACAACGAATTTTATCTTGTTCTATACGTGCAAGACAGCCTACGCAAATCTACGATCGATTTGTTGCTCCAAGTCGACAGCAGAATTATCTGCTAGCGACTCAAGAAAGATTCGCGATTTAATACTATTTCTGAAACGTCAAAGAAGACCTAAATTCCTATTGGCGATCACACTAAATTACTGGACAATCCTCTATCGTTATGGTCCACTACAAGAATCAGATAAGATTTAAACAAATAATCCTGGTCTATCTGCGCCGCTATTAATAGTTAGGCCCTAGGTTTTTTTTATATTGTGACTGTTTTAACATAATATAATTATCAAAGTTTCATCCATTTAAGAAGTTTGTGTTGATGTAGAATACTATATGTACTGTAACTTCTTCCTTTCAACCAAGTTAGAGGATGTTAATTTCTAAAACACGACACCCATCGCCTTCTCACACACTGGGTCTGATTAACTATGTTGGGGTTTATTTCATACGTGAGGTTGGCCAGCGCCTTTCCATCTCTACCTTGCGCTTTGATGCACGTTGCTTAGGAAAAGTCCTGACTTCCATACACCCTTTGACAGGTTAAATTTCTTGGGTTCAAGTTTGTTCCTGAGAATATACAATTACTTCAGTTTAATAAAAATAATAGTAATTAGGCCTATTGTCATTATTACGAAAATTATTACCACGCGAAAAGTCACACAGAAATGTAAATTTGAGCCCGGTTAGTCATTCGCCTGTTGAAGAGTAGTTAGATATACCGATGATTGAAAACCAATGAGAAATAGTGATTTTCGTGGGCCTCTAGAAGGGAGATAAGTTCGAGCATTGGAGAAACATTGACAGTAAGCTCCATTTCTTAGGGCAGCAACGTGGAAAGCACGAGACCCCATGACAGCTCTGTATCGTGGCAGCAACAAAGTTACAGACAATCCCCATCAGCAATATTATCAGCATCATCACGAATCTGCAGCACACCCACAAAATACTGTGTCTAGTCTGCTGCGCTGGCGTGTTAATTTTAAATCTCCTCGCAATTCATTCTGACAACGACTGGTTTATGTCAGGAGTATTAATTGAAAATGAAATGAGCAGGGTCGAGGCCATATGGTCAATATATAAAAACGTTTACATTTACACTTACATTTCACGTTAATTGTAAGAAAACTTTTGCATGATACGACTTACATTTGTTATCAAAAAGCTAAAGAGATTATTTGTGTTACTTGGTGAAATCCCGGACTACATACTCCTGACATAAACCAGTCGTTGTCAGAATGAATTGCTAGGAGATTTAAAATCAACACGCCAGCGCAGCAGACTAGACACAGTATTTTGTGGGTGTGCTGCAGATTCGTGATGATGCTGATAATATTGCTGATGGGGATTGTGGCGATAATGTTTTTAAACGCTGCTTAGACAACTTCAACCTTAGTGCATCATAATAATGTTATGTTAAGATCTCCATAAGCCAAGAAATGGATCAGGACGCCTCTCATCTGCTTTAGTTTACGGAACAAGGGTGCTCTTGGTTGCGCACTCGGCTCTGCTACAGACTGCTTCTGCCGCTGCTGCTGCAGCTGCTTTGCACTGTAGGCTATAAGCTTCATATCCTGGCTAAGACTATAACTTAACCTACATGTCCAACCTATGCGCACGCAGTATAATGTATATCGTTAGGTCATATAGATGCAGTTCAGACATTTTGCAACTAATGTAATGCCGTAAATGTGATGACTGGTAGGCCTACTGCAAATTCCGTCTGTACATATCTGTAAAATTTAGAAAACTATTGAATTGCAACCATGTCACTTGCCTACTCATTTTCCATCGAAATCATAAATCAGGCCACGAGGGGTCAAACAACTTGAAACAGTCGAATCAAACTTATACCCGAATGGCATTAAACAACTGACAGAAAGCGCACAGAAGTTGGCAGTACATTCAAAAGCTTTGCCCAGCCACGGAGAACGCCCGACAGCCCTACACTGGTCTGGTGAGAGTTAGCAACAGTCTGTTCATGGATTGCAATACTGTTTTCTGGATTATAATTTTTATGAGTCCGGATTATATAACATAATAAAACAGATTTTAAACTGGATTCTTAACTCGATGTGCAGCTAATGCAATAATTATGTTATCTGAGGTCTTGTTATGGCTGTGGCCATGAAATTCTGAAGCAATTGTAGGGCCTACCAATGAGAGGCTTGTGAATAGAGGACATTTCGAGACATGTGATATTTGTTCTTCTTAGCAGACCACTTTGGCTGGCTCCATTTCTCCATTTCTGTCTCATTTCATTCAGAAGTGAATGTCGTCAAACCACTTTCCATGTAAAGGCACAGTTAATATAGTTTGGAAGAAGTCATGAGCTGCTGTCCAAGCTTGATTACTCCTTGCTGTCTTTTATCTTTTCTTTCTTGTCTTTTCTATTAGAGTCCAAATTCTGGAACCGTTTCTCACTTTGTCTAGTTTGTTATAGACTTACCTATGGCGTGTCTCTTTTGCCAAAATAAGGCTGCACTGACAGTGGCTGTAGCCTGTGAACATCGTGTCGTTTGTTGGTTGGTTGAACAAACATATATACGCAAAACAATTGACATAAAGTATGAATTAAGGATAAACCATGCATCTCCCATCCAATATCAGGTTATAAAATACTTCAACAAGTACTTAATTTGTCTGAAGTTAGTCTGTAAAGTAGAAAGAGCGAGAGAGTTGGAACTAAACGGCCAATTTTGGTAATATTCGAGGAAAGGTTCCGACTAAAACTTTTACGAAATGAGGCATAATTGTAAGAAATTTTCTTGATGTTAGTAGACAACAAAAGTTATTCTATTAAGTACATTATTCAGACAGAAGGCTGTGCATAAATAATCAATCTTCTAGTCAGAGGCGTGACTTTGGTCTAAAAAGTGGGGGGGTACCAATTTCTTCTCCACTTTCACTTTTCGCATGGAGACCATCTTTGGGAAGGCACAATAATAAAATATTCATTGGCAATGTTTAAAACGTGGGGGTACGGGTACCCCTCGTACCCCCACAAATTACGCCTATGCTTCTAGTCATGGTTTCGGTGTATACAAAAATTACAAGCGATAGTCTGTTCAAAGTGAATCAGTAGTCAACATTCTTAAACGATTCCAAGGAGAAGTCAAGTCGTTACGGGTACAAGAGGACAAAATGCGGTTGGTAAGCAAGTTGAAGCAGGAAAATTTTAAGTTTAGACATGAAGCACCTAAAATAAATTGACAGAATGGACTGATTAATAAAGGATTAATAAAGGATATACTTACTTACTTAGCCAATTCTAAGACTTCGGACTAGCCGGCGTGAAAAACCTACAGAACCCAACCGCTCTGGTGTGAGTAACGACAAGAGTCAAAGCGTCAGATAGCCTATAGGTGTAGGCTCACGATATTTTTTAAATTTAAGGGTAAGCAATGAAAATGCAGGTCGAATGATTTAATTGTATAACAATTCTGTAAGCTGCAACTGAATATAAATCCCGCATAGTGAATGCAGGTCACTTACCTGTCTTAACTATCAGTCCCACATGCGCCGCCGGTGTGATACCTCCTTACAGCAGAGGCTGTATAGTTAAGCCCAGCACACGCAGATAGCCTCGTAGTCGTTTTCCACTCTGGAGATAGATGCACGGACGTACATACCTACGTACGTATAGTCTATATGGATGGATATATGAATTGATGGATGAATGGACGGAGAAATGGATGAATGGATATGTGGATGTGCAGATGAATGGATGGAATGCTTTGACACACACATGAATGAGTGGGTGGATAGGTGGGTGGATGAATGATTGGGTGAATACGTGACGATCATCGAATGGGCGGATGAATTAATTCGAAGTGGTGGAAGACTGGTGGAAGACTGAATGGATTTGGATGTTTGAATTTAGAGATAAATGGTTGAATGAAGTGAAGAAGTGCTCGTGCAGCTGTTCATCTAACGTGGCTAAAAGTCCGTGCACATGTTATGGCCTAAGGATGAAACTTTTTGCAAATGTTTACAGCACCATTTCCAGCAGCAGCAGCCGTGGAAGCACACACAGCTTTTTCTAGGTGTGCGCACCTACTCGCCCAGACACAAAAATCTTCGTAGTTCTGTGATCGGCCGTGAGATGCTGCTTCGGCTACATCTGCTGCTGCTCCAGCTGCTGTAGAATATGACGATGCTGATGTTATTATTGGTCGGTATACCTGTTTTCCATAAATCTAATGTTTAGCATCAGCTGGCAGCTGCTTAGCTCGATCCAGTGGAAGTTACAACGGCAGCTGATGCCGATGCTCGCCAGATGGTGCGAGCCGTCGCAGTTTCAAAAGTCTGCGCATCGATTCAGTTAAAACATCTGCCTGGCCAATCACTACAGGCTGAATAAGGTCATGTGCCACGTGTTGTCAGGCAGACGAACGATAACCCACACGGCAAGCTTATAATCTACTTATAATTTTCTTATTATTTTATTATCAGAAGTTTTTATAGTTTTTATTATTATTTTTTTTTTTTTTGCCCCGAGGTATACAGGATCCCTCAGGGACTTCAATATTAATTAATGTAACTTATAAAAAGTCCGGAATGGCCCTATTCTAACTATTCAGTTATTATTATTATTATTTTTTATTTTTTTATGTTTTTTTATTTTTTTATTTATTATTATTATTATTATTATTATTATTATTATTATTATTATTATTATTATCTTTATTAATTCAAATCGACAAGCACACAGCAAGATCACATCAGAAAATGACAGTACAATCAAGATCATAATAATAATATGATCCCTCAGGTGGTCAAATTATTATTATTGTTATTATTATTATTATTATTATTATTATTATTATTATTATTATTATTATTATTATTATTATTATTATTATTATTATAATTATTATTATTATTATCATTATTATTATTATTAGGAATTATTGCTAAGAACAAGAGCAAGGCAGCTATGAAAAAGGCGCTCCTATATAATTTATTATCCTTTGATTCAATCGTGTGCGAATGCATTGGATGGAGAAGAGAATCTACTGTCACTTGTCAGCCTATCTGCTTTACATGTAGATGAACATTTTTCCATAGGGTATATTTCGTTACAAGAAATGCTATTGATACATTCATGCCTGTAGAGAATTTTACATCGAGCTTTGAAGTATTGTTGTTATTGTTTGTCAATGTAACTTGCCATTGAACTGTTCGTTTTATCAATTATACTTAATCAAATGCTGAGTTTCGGTTTAACGCTGCGCAACAAAATCTGGCCAGTGAACGGTTCGAGCCAGATCGATTGACAAATTTGGAAGTCGTCGATAATGCTGTTATTGAATATGCCTAATTGCCTACTGACCGAACTATAGGACTCGAGTATAATAATCGACTTGGCATTTCAGTTTTGTTGTTGTGAAGTACATGGACCGAATTCCGCCGCTATAGTTTCAACCACGTATTTAACTCGTTCAGAGTTAAGAACGTTCCGCCCACAACATATTATTTATTTATTTATTTATTATTTTTATTTTTTAATTGAAAGACGAAAAGCGAACCGCACATTTGTGAACAAGCTGAGACAAAAATATAAAACATACAAGTAATAAGAAGGAAATAAAATGTGGATAAAAGAGAGCAAAAATGTTAAGAGAATTGAAAACAAGAACTACAGTACCGCCGGCTCTAGAAAATTCTCTACAGAGCTTGAGTTGTGCATGAGAAGTGCGCGAATCTAGCGCCAATCGAGCTCCGTGAAGCTTAGTCTCGTGCTTGATTGTTGCCACTACAACGCTAAAATGGCGCTGTCGAGACTCCGCCCACAGATCATTAGTTGGATCGTTAATGACGGTGACTGCTCCGGGGGCTCTGCCGTTATCAACAGGGTGGCTTAATTAATTATTACTGGCCCGTCTCGAGAGGCAGATGATCTCTGGTAGTTTGCGCTATACCGTAACTGTCTTTAAATAAGAAATTAAGATCCTACACTGTATGCCTACTGTATCTCATGAGTCGTTTCTTATGGCAATAATTATGCAATAATCAGTGAATAATAGCATGTATGGCATGCTTATAATAGCTCAGCGTCAAAAAGAATAATTATAAATAAGCGTCCAAGGACGTTTTTATTAAAATATTTGGCTTTGAATCGTGCTTGCAATTTTTATTTGCGGTTGGTCTTCAGCTCGGGCGGGCCATTTAATATCAGTGTTGGACAGCACGGCTCTAGAGCCAATTCATTGTCTATGATCGTCCAGTGATTTTCAAGTCGTCATTCGGCTATAGGGAAAACTACATGCAACTGGTAACAGTTGTATGTTCTTGGTTGCACTTCGGACATGTAGACAATGTCAGTCTGACCTTACATTAAGACGAATCTGTTCCAGCTGATCTCCTTTCTGCGTTGAACTTTCTACAAGTTTTTTAGGGAATAGCCTTGGCATGCGTAAGTTGCATTCTGCTGGGTTGTATTGTTACATTGGGTTGTTTTGTATTGCATTATACGGTAAAAGGTTCTAATAATATTGGCTCGTATCGTATTGGAATGTATTGCATTGAGGTGTGCCTCGCTGGCATAGGCTTAATTTGTGGGGGTACGAGGGGTTCCCGTACCCCCACTTTTTGGACTGGGGGTACCGTACCCCCACTTATTGAACAAAGCCAATCAATATTTTTATCATTGTGCCTTCCCAGAGATCACAGTCTCCGCCTTGCTTCGTACATGTAAGAAATTAGTCCCTCCCCACTTTTTGACCAAAGTTATTTCCCTGCTCGATGGGTAGCATTGGTTTGAATGTCTGGTATTTTTCTGGGGCTTGTGTTGAATTGGATTCTAATGCATTATATTGCCTTCATTTGCATAGGTTGCATTATATTTCATTGGGTTGCATTGTTTGTATTGCTATGTTAGGTTGTGTTGTCCTAGGCTAATTATATAGTACTAACATGCATTCATAGGCCTACATACATACATACATACATATGCATAAGCTTACACATTTAATGCATGCAAACATAGGCCTACATGCAAATACATGCATACTAAAATACATAATATATACTTACACAAATATATGTATACATTTTTTATATACGCGCCGGCATAAACGCATACCGTATACAAACATACACACATATGTACAGACAGACAAGCAGGAAGAGAAACGGACAGATGGGCATATGTGTAGCCGAACTGCCGCTGTATGACAAGAGACATCGTATCGCGTGGACTTCTATGGGTAGCGGCGACTTAATGTCGTTAAGTCGAAACTTTTCTCGGCCTCTTTTGTGCTTTAAAATGATATTATTTGTGAGCACAAGGTGAGAATTGTCGGGAGTTGGGGGTTCAACCCCCAGTCTTTCTTAGGACTCCATAGTTAAGTCTTCACTGCACACCCCAACTCCACATGGATCAAGGTCTACACCCCCAATTCTTTTTTCTACATCTCTTAAACTGGATGAAAGGCTCTTCCATCTAGCTGAACAGGACCTCCGTCAAACCTTCTTCGCTCGAATAGTTGATAACTCCTTCCTGCGTGCATTGCCTTCTCTTCCCCATTCTTCCCTCGTTCTTCTCCATTCTGCTACACTCCGAATCCATCCAGAGTAACCTCCATCCTATAGGTCTGAATCCGAAGTCAGCAAAAACGATAGTAATAACCATTTGTCCGCCATTAGATTCTCTTCATCAGTTGGCATATATATATATGTGTGTGTGTGTGTGTGTGTGTGTGTGTGTGTGTGTGTGTGTGTGTGTGTGTGTGTGTGTGTGTGTGTGTGTGTGTGTGTGTGTGTGTGTGTGTGTGTATCTCTTCTGAAGATTTTATATATTTATATATATATATATATATATATTATATATATTATATCTCCATCTATGAAAATCGTATATATATATATAATTATATATATATATACAGTCCAGTACCTTTCAGGGTCAAACATCGCCATACGAATAAATACATATGCATATATATATAAATATAAATATATATATATATATATGAGGTGATGAAACAGAGGGCAATTATGAGGCGATAGCAGTACATAATCAGTCTCCCCTATAGCCTTGGTGCCCGGGACATCTTATCAAATCCCCTCCCGTTTCCTTGAACTAATCACAGTAGATGCGACATCCTTGCCCCCAAGGATTCGGGCCGGCCGGCCGGCTCTTCGACAGCCCTCTATAATAGGGAGTGAGGGGGTCCTCGTTCGGTGGCTGTTACCATCGTACCAAGGTTTCTCCAGTGGAAAGATCTTGCCATCGTACTGTAGGCTACGTCAGACAGTATAGGTCTACAGCAGAAGCATGCACGTCGACTTTGGATGGATGATACACAATATCACTTCTCGGCTTGACCTCCCCCGATATGCCCGCTGTATGGCTCACCTGCGTCCCTAGCCAACTCAGCTACATGTATAATGATGCACTGACCGGGCGCTGGTCACCGATTGATCGCCCGATAGTTTAAGCGAGTGTCTGACTTTGTTCGGTCTATACTGAATGTGTAATTGTGTATTATGTATACATAATACCTCCGGACTAACACCACCTGGGCCCCCTCCCTCGTAAGACTAGAGCGAGAACCTGACGAACAGATAGGCACCAGCGGCCGAGGAGATAAGGGTTCCATCCACAGCCATAATTAAATGTAATGAGGTAATGAATGACCAAGCATCTGTTTCGTATTCACCCCAGAACCGACATCTATGCGTAGCCTATATATAGTCCAGGCAATTTACAGTTGGACCTGGGAAAAATTGCTTCAGAAGCGTTTTATACGGTTTCCTGCTCAGAAAAAATTGCTCAATAATATATCCAAAATCGGACAAAATCGGTCCAGGGGAACACTTCCAAAAATGAATTTCAAAATGGCGGATTGGGGTTTCCTAAGAAATACCAATGATAATACCAATAATTTGGTTTGATTAAATCCAGACGTGTATCTGCAACAAAATCAATTAATAAAAACACAATCCTACATCGAGCCAGACATGTTTCTTCAGACTTGTTCCGAACATAATAACGTAATTCAGAATTGATCTTCTCTACACATTTGTATAGACAGGATAGACTGGGTCACATACTCAGAGGAGAAATAGAAGAAGCGATAAAAAACCAAAAAAAGAGGAAAGCACCAGGGGAGGATAACATCACAGCAGAAATGATCAGGGAAGGAGAGGAGTGCTCAGTGGAGATGATGCACACCCTGTGCAACAGGATATACCAAGGAAAGAAATGCCCGGAGGACTGGGGAAAGGCGATCATAGTCCCCATACACAAGAAAAAGGACAAGACTATCTGCAGCAACTACAGAGGAATCAGCCTCCTAAGCGTGCCTGGGAAAGTGTACACCAGAGTCCTGCAACAACGACTACGGAGGTATGTGGAGGAAATAGTGGGGGAGGAACAAGCGGGATTCAGAAGAGGAAGGGGAACAGTGGACCAAATATTCACAATTAGGCAACTGTCGGAGAAATACTATGAAAAGAATAAGGTGATATATAACAACTTCATAGATTTCAGACAAGCTTTCGACAGTGTCTGGCAGCAGGGGCTGTGGAGAGTGATGAGGAACTACGGAGTACCAGAAGAGCTAGTGGAACTACTGGAGGACCTGTACAGTAAAACGATAAGCGCAGTGAGACTATAGACGGGGAGCTAACGGAATGGTTCAGAGTACATGTTGGAGTAAGACAAGGCTGCGGTCTATCCCCATACCTATTCAACCTGATATTGGAGGCAATGATGGACATAGCGCTGGCAGATACAGAAATAGGGGTGAGAATAAATGGAGAAATAGTCAACAACCTAAGATTTGCAGACGATATAGACCTGATGGCGGAAAGCGAAAGCCAACTACAGGAACTAACGACCAGGGTACACGAAAGTAGTAAAAGATTCGGGCTTAGGATCAACGGAGAGAAGACCAAAACAATGACAATTGGCAAGGAAAAAAAGAAGATAACCATCACCTTGGAAGGAGAGGAGTTGGAACAGGTGGCGGAATTTGTGTACCTTGGGGGTGTAGTTACGGAAGATGCAGAATCGACAAGGGTCATAAGGAGAAGAATTGGGCTAGCATCAGCAATGTTTGGGAAGCTGAGGAAACTATGGAGATCAAGCAACATCTCAATAAGAACAAAAACCAAGCTATATGAAACACTGGTAATACCAGTCCTTATGTATGGAGCAGAGTCTTGGTGCGTGAAAAGGGAGGACGAGAGAAGACTGCTGGTGGCGGAGATGGGTTGGCTACGAGGACTACTGAATAGATCACGGAGAGAAAAGATACGGAACGAAGTGACACGAGAAGAACTGGGACAGAAGAAAACGGTAGTGGAAAGAATAAAGAAAAGAAGACTAACATGGTATGGACATGTGATCAGAATGGAGAGCGGAAGAATGCCGGCAAAGGCGCTGCACGGAGAAGTGGAGGGAACGAGGAGCAGGGGACGACCGAAGAAGAAGTGGATAGATAATGTACTGGAGGACATAGAAGACAGAGGATGGGAGTTAAAAAGGGCAATAGAACTCGCAAGAGACCGACCGAAATGGAGAAGTTTTGTTGGAGCCTCATCGTCGGTGAACACTTGACGGAGGAGAAAAAGAAAAAAGAAAGAAAACACATTTGTTCTGGCGCAAATGCTGCGCTGTGGATAAATTTGAATGAACTTCAGTTCTATTCTGTCGAGCGTGTGCTTGTCTTCGCTTCCCGTGGAAGATCTTCCTGTTCAGTTACGACCTGCCAAATCCCCTAGACTAAAAAGTTCCAAAACTGCACACTTGCTCAAAATTGGGGCATCACAGCAACGTTTACTCTCGTTCTTTGCCCTAAGAGTGTCTACGCTATAGTTGAGAGTCGGTTCGTTTTCATAGAAATCGGAAACGAGCTCCTTGCATATATATGTCTGATGTAAGCGGTCGTCCGACTACGAACAACGACGCTTTCACCCTCAGCAGATCCTTATTATTAAATCTTTCTTGTGGCCGACGACTCACAGTAGATCTCTGCAAAGACGTACGTTGCCGCATAGTTTGAGACCGTTTCCAGAACTTCAATGCGCTTTATTGCCTCAGATTGTTGCCGTTTCATTTGAGCAATTTCAAACTCTTGTATTTTATTTCGTGTTCGTAGATTATCGTAGCAGTGTGGCTTATGTGGGCAAAACTGCGTTTCACAGGAAGTCCAGTTCAATAAAGGATGTCGTGGATCAATTATTGGTGACTACCATTCATCTATGAGATTTGGTAGATCCAGTAACGGATCATTAGGACCAATGAGTGTCGACTGCAACCGAGGGATTGGGGCAACTGCCATGGGGTGCCAGGTGCGAGAAAATCGATGCCGCTGATATTGAACGAATTAGATGCAGCCTCTGTTTGTCTAGCAGGTATTGGTACATCAAATGTTGGTGCAGCTGCTGTGGGTCTTCGTGAAGGTAATGCTGGTGCAGCTGATGCTGGTGCCGATAACTGAACAGCGATTTGCTCTTGATACGTTAATTTGCCATATGAAAGTATGACAGCCTGCACTTCAATAGATTGACATATTATGTGTTGCTGTTGTCAGCCTGGCTGGCGCTCGGCAGAATGAGGTCCTCTGTTTTCCTCCAGTGTTCTCTTCCTTGTCTAGGGATCACATCATCCCGATCGACAGGCCATAAAGAAGTTACAGTAATCAAATTGAAAACGAATGTTTGATTTGGTTTGTGTAACTTCTTTATCACCGAGATGATATTATCTGCGAAAATTGTCTAATGGTTCTCCATTCCGTTGGTCCCTAGTGGGGGAGTGGGTGAGACGTGAAGGAGAGTGGGAGGAAGGAGAGACAGGTACATGTAAGTTGTCGGACGGCTACCCAACCAGAAATCCCCGGTGGGGTAGCTGGAGGTTGGCTTTTTTCCGTGATCTTTAGACGGAGAGACAGATACTTGAGAGAGAACAGAAAGACAGACAAACAAACAGACATAGAGGCACAGAGAGAGACACACAGACAGAGATAGAGGCAAAAGGAAAGAGATTGAAGTAGAGGGGAGAGAGAGGAAAGGCGGAGATTAGTTTACCCATGTATAGTCATATATGCATGTACATACATGTAAGACACATGGGCCGGCATTCAAAGACCTAAGGATCGTTATCTGTCGTCACCGTGGAGTCATTAAGGTGATAATATCTGCGATAATTGTTTAACGGTTCTGCGTTGGCCCCTTAGGGGTTGAGAGCGTGAAGGAAAGAGAGAAGGAGAGACGGAGAGAGGTGCTCTGTTTTCCTCCCTAATACTGATCATAAAGAAGTTACAGAAATCAAATTGAATTCTTTATGGCCGAGAAGATTATAATACCGAACCAGAAATCCCAGGTGGGAGCTGGAGGTTGGCTTTTCACGTGGTCTTTAGAAGGAGAAACAGATACCTGAGAGATAGAGAGAGAGAGAGAGAGAGAGAGAGAGAGAGAGAGAGAGAGAGAGAGAGAGAGAGAGAGAGAGAGAGAGAGAGAGAGAGAGAGAGAGAGAGAGAGAGATAGAGAGAGAGACAGACAGACAGACAGACAGACAGACAGACAGACAGACAGACAGACAGACAGACAGACAGACAGACAGATGGACAGACAGAGACAGAGACAGAGACAGAGACAGAGACAGAGACAGAGACAGACAGACAGAGACAGACAGACAGAGACAGACAGACAGAGACAGAGACAGAGACAGAGACAGACAGACAGACAGACAGAGAAACAGAGACACACAAACAGAGAAAAAGACAAAAGGAGAGATATTGAAGTTGAGGGGGAGTTCTCCTAATTTTCTCCTCAAATAGTTTATGAAACTATCACTTGCACTCGCGCAGGTTCTCAAACTACATGTACGCAGTAAAGCAGCTACCTGTATACTACTGTACATTACTATCAACCACACTAGGTAAAATATTATTAGGACAATAATTTCATGTAGGCCTACATGTACATGTACCTCGCAAGCTGATGAGCCTAAGGTTGGACGACCATGCAGGGCGACTTAATGAGAGTAAGTACTTCAGACTTAATGATAATCTTAAATCCCTAACGACCCGTTCCCTGTGGCGTGTTAGCTCCGCCCATGTCATTAGCCCATCTCCATTGAAGAGAGAATCGAGCTCATCTAGAGACCGTTTCCAGCTCAAGAAAGCGTCAATCCCTCTCGACGTGACGCGCTAAAGTAGCTCTAATCAAGCGGTACCAAAGCGTTACTGAAGCTAAAACCAATACTCTAGAGGCGGCGGTACTGTACTTAGGCCTATGCTACATCAAAAGCATCATAAAAAGAGAATAGAAAACTGAATAGTGAAAAGACAACAGCTAAGTGGAAGGCTAAAGGTACACAAAACGACACCAGTTAAAGGCGAACAAAATTGAGTAAGATTTTTAAATGTAATATAAAAGTTTTATTAATTAAGTAACACCAGTCCAAATTTCAAATCTCAATTGCTGCAACTTTCAAGTCATCGAAATGCAATTTAGTTGGTGAATTAGAGCCTACGCCAAATCTTAACCGGTGCAAATTAAGTCATCGCAATGCAATTTAGTTGGCGAATTACGCCAAATCTTAACTAGTGCAAATTTCTAATCATCGCAATGCAATTTAGTTGGCGCATTAGAGCCTACGCCAAATCTTACCCGTTGCAAATTAAGTCATGGCAATGCAATTTAGTTGGCGAATTACCTACGCCAAATCTTAACCAGAGCAAATTTCGAGTCATCGCAATGCAATTTAAATGACGAATTGCGACAAGTCTTAACGAAAGAAAATTTCAAGTCATCGCAACGTAAGTTAGTTGACGTACTACGCCAAATCTTAACCGGTACAAATTTCAAGTCATCTGAATGCAATTTTAATGGCGAATTACGCCAAATCTTAACCGGTGCAAATAAAGTAATCGCAATGCAATTCAGTTGATGAATTACGCCAAATCTTAACCGGTGCAAATAAAGTAATCGCAATGCAATTTAGTTGATGAATTACGCCAAATCTTAACCGGTGCAAATAAAGTAATCGCAATGCAATTTAGTTGATGAATTACGCCAAATCTTAACCGGTGCAAATAAAGTAATCGCAATGCAATTTAGTTGATGAATTACGCCAAATCTTAACCGGTGCAAATAAAGTAATCGCAATGCAATTTAGTTGATGAATTACGCCAAATCTTAACCGGTGCAAATAAAGTAATCGCAATGCAATTTAGTTGATGAATTACGCCAAATCTTAACCGGTGCAAATTTTAAATCACGGCAATGCAATTTAGTTGGCGTATTAGGCCTACGCCAACTCTAACCGGTACAAATTTCAAGTCTTCGCAATGCAATTTTAATGGCGAATTACGCCAAATCTTAACCAAAGCAAATTTCAAATCACGGCAATGCAATTTAGTTGGCGTATTACGTCAAGTCTTAACCGGTACAAATTTCAAGTCTTCGTAATGCTATAAATGTATTGCGAAGACTTGAAATTTGTACCGGTTAAGATTTGTACCATTAACGTTATTTTAATGGCGAATTACGCCAAATCTTAGCCGGTGCAAATTAAGTAATCGCAATGCAATTTAGTTGGCGAATTAGGGCTTACGCGAAATCTTAACCGGTGCAAATTAAGTCATCACAATGCAATTTAGTTGGCGAATTACGCCAAATCTTAGGCCTCACCGGTGCAAATTTCAAGTCATCGCAATGCAGTTTAGTTGGCGAATTACGCCAAATCTTAGCCGGTGCAAATTAAGTAATCGCAATGCAATTTTTGTTGGCGAATTAGGGCCTACGCGAAATCTTAACCGGTGCAAATTAAGTAATCGCAATGCAATTTAGTTGGCGAATTAGGGCCTACGCGAAATCTTAGCCGGTGCAAATTAAGTAATCGCAATGCAATTTAGTTGGCGAATTAGGGCCTACGCGAAATCTTAACCGGTGCAAATTTCAAGTCATCGCAATGCAATTTAGTTGGCGAATTAGAGCCTACGCCAAATCTTAACCGGTGCAAATTTCAAGTCATCGCAATGCAATTTAGTTGGCGAATTAGAGCCTACGCCAAATCTTAACCGGTGCAAATTTCAAGTCATCGCATTGCAATTTAGTTGGCGAATTACACCAAATCTTAACCGGTGCAAATTTCAAGTCATCGCAATGCAATTTAGTTGGCGAATTACACCAAATCTTAACCGGTGCAAATTTCAAGTCATCGCAATGCAGTTTAGTTGGTGAAATACACCAAATCTTAACCGGTGCAAATTTCAAGTCATCGCAATGCAATTTAGTTGGCGAATTACACCAAATCTTAACCAGTACAAATTTCAAGTCATCGCAATGCAATTTAGTTGGCGAATTAGAGCCTACGCCAAATCTTAACCGGTGCAAATTTCAAGTCATCGCAATGCAATTTAGTTGGCGAATTAGAGCCTACGCGAAATCTTAACCGGTGCAAATTTCAAGTCATCGCAATGCAGTTTAGTTGGCGAATTACACAAAAAATTTACCAGTACAAATTTCAAGTCATCGCAATGCAATTTAGTTGGCGCATTAGAGCCTACGCCAAATCTTAACCGGTGCAAATTTCAAGTCATCGCAATGCAGTTTAGTTGGCGAATTACACCAAATCTTAACCGGTGCAAATTTCAAGTCATCGCAATGCAGTTTAGTTGGCGAATTACACCAAATCTTAACCGGTGCAAATTTCAAGTCATCGCAATGCAGTTTAGTTGGTGAAATACACCAAATCTTAACCGGTGCAAATTTCAAGTCATCGCAATGCAATTTAGTTGGCGAATTACACCAAATCTTAACCAGTACAAATTTCAAGTCATCGCAATGCAATTTAGTTGGCGAATTAGAGCCTACGCCAAATCTTAACCGGTGCAAATTTCAAGTCATCGCAATGCAATTTAGTTGGCGAATTAGAGCCTACGCGAAATCTTAACCGGTGCAAATTTCAAGTCATCGCAATGCAGTTTAGTTGGCGAATTACACCAAAAATTTACCAGTACAAATTTCAAGTCATCGCAATGCAATTTAGTTGGCGCATTAGAGCCTACGCCAAATCTTAACCGGTGCAAATTTCAAGTCATCGCAATGCAGTTTAGTTGGCGAATTACACCAAATCTTAACCGGTGCAAATTTCAAGTCATCGCAATGCAGTTTAGTTGGCGAATTACACCAAATCTTAACCAGTACAAATTTCAAGTCATCGCAATGCAATTTAGTTGGCGAATTAGAGCCTACGCCAAATCTTAACCGGTGCAAATTTCAAGTCATCGCAATGCAGTTTAGTTGGCGAATTACACCAAATCTTAACCAGTACAAATTTCAAGTCATCGCAATGCAATTTAGTTGGCGAATTAGAGCCTACGCCAAATCTTAACCGGTGCAAGTTTCAAGTCATCGCAATGCAATTTAATTGGCGAATTGCACCAAGTCTTAACCAAAGCAAGTTTTAAAGATCAGAGGAGGCCCAAATTCGCCGCAGTCGCTTCAATTAAAGTTGGTTAGCTGCTAAGTGGAACTTGTGGAAGGTCCCAGTAATGTAATGTAATGTAATGCAAACATTTGAAAATTTTCAGCGCCACACAAAAGCTGCGTCAAGGAGACAAGTTTACTCACTAACGCTATTTCAGATAAAAGTCCGAAATAGCGAGACGTACTAGGTAGTTGGGTCAGTTTCTGTGACAGGTTAGAATCCTTCGAAGCAGTCCAAATGAGACATTGTGTTGCTAAGATGGAAAGCGAAAGATGACAGCGGTGTGGTATATAGATCGTTCAGAATCATGGGTGGGATAGGATAGTTTGAAAGTGTAACTTTCAGTCTGGAGTAAAATTTTCTAGGAGAAAGTTGGTTGGTGGGAAGCCAAGCGTCCTGGTATAACCTTACCTACCAAAGTGAAGTAGTCTGAAAAGATGGGAATTGGACGATTGGATAATTGGATTAAGCAAGCTTTGTCTTGCAAGCATAGGCAATCCTCTCCTAGTTAAGATGGACATTGCCACAAAAGGGAACTATGTTACATAGGATGTGACACAGAATGTCACATCAACTTACTATTTATTGGATTCCTGCTCTACGCGGATATCACTATGTAACACGATTTTTGTTCCTGGGCAATGAGAGTTATATCCTGCTTACTTATGCCTCAAAAGTATATAAAATGGTTGTCATTCACTTTAAACTTTGCTTTTGTGACCAGGACCATCATATTTTTTAATTTACCTATTTCCAGAAAAACGAGCGAATTTGCCTCTTTTTGCTCACGTTAAGTCAACAATATAAGTCACGAATCAGCCCCCAAATGTAGTCTTCCATCATGTTCTCATTATACTGTCCTTGGTAGCGACGTTCAAAGTCTAGTATATCCTGGTGGAAGCGCTCGCCTTGTTCCTCCGAGTATGCTCCCATGTTCTTCTTGAAGTTATCAAGGTGAGCATCAAGGATATGAACTTTGAGGGACATCCTGCAGCCCATTTTGCCGTAGTTCTTCACTAGAGTCTCAACCAGCTCCACATAGTTTTCGGCCTTGTTATTGCCCAGGAAGCCTCTAACCACTGCGACAAAGCTGTTCCAAGCCGCTTTCTCCTTTCTAGTGAGCTTTTGGGGGAATTCCTTGCACTCCCGGATTTTCTTTAGCTGTGGTCCGACGAAAACACCGGCGTTGACCTTTGCCTCAGACAGCTTAGGGGACAAGTCTTGAAGGTACTTGAAAGCTACCGATTCCTTATCTAGAGCTGTGACAAATTGTTTCATAAGGCCCAATTTGATGTGCAGTGCAGCACCTTTTGGAGGTCCACCAGTGGCTCCCACTTGATGTTGTTTCTCCCCACAGAGAACTAGGTCCACTGTGACCAATACCCGTCTATATGGTAGTGCACCTTGTCGTCCCTGCTGTCCCAAAGGCAAAGATAGCAGGAAAGCATTTTTAAGTCTCCGATGACATCCGAGCCGTACTCATCAGACTTTAACGACGCGCTTAGCAAGCTCTTGATGTTGTTGAGGTGTACCGTGTGAGTAAGAGGAAGAGACAGGGTACTTGTTCCCGTTATGGAGCAGCACGGCTTTCAGGCTCCTGAATGAACTGGCAATTGTAATTGTAATTAGTAACACCGGTGTCTAATGCACAAGGCACCAACCAATGGCACACCAAAACCAAGTCATAATCAGGCCAATATCCAGAAGATCAGTAAGACAGAGAGGCAGCCTATGGTGGATAAGCAATTTGAAAGAGGTAAGTTTTAAGTTGTGAACGAAATGACACAAGTGAAGAGACGCCATTCGTTCGGATTATAGTCGATTCAATTGCCTCGAACAGACCGGTCACATTCTGGCAGAAGCAGAGCTCATCTTAACTGGTGAAGAAGCCGGCAAAAAGCTTGATGACACTTCCTGTGATCTGCAACTTGCACACTTTCATCCAACAAGTTCCACTGCTTGAGCCTAGACGTCAAAAGCTCTGCATTGGACTTGGTGAGACCAAGCTCTCTGATCAAGTCGTTGAGGTCTTCCTCACTCTCTGACTTACTGCTCTCTTCTGAAGACGGCTGGTTTCTCTCTGAAGGAGTGCGTACGGTAAGCTCAGGGCAGTGTGGCACCGGGGCCATGGACGAAGGAAGGTCCGGATATATGATAGCAGATACATTCTTGACAGTCAGACGTTTGGAAGGATACACCATGCAGAAGTAGCAATTGCTTGAGTGGTCAGTGGGATAGCAAATTTCATGGATCTCTTTTCCTCTCTGTAGGCCTACCATCCTGCAAAAGAACAAAAAAATTGTGGTCATAACAAAAAAGGCACTCAACATATGCATTCTGCGTAAGACATTCTTGATATATTTCTTCAATAACATTGAAATCTTTCAAAAATTGTAAATTTACAACATTTTAACTTTTATAACATAAAATGTCGCCAGCTAAGCGAGTATCAATTTTCCACCTTACCTTCCAGCATTTTTTTGTATAGTTCGCAGGTGAAATGAGGTGCTCAGGGTTTGCCTTGATCCCCGATGGGCAGGCCGAAAGGTAGGCCTCTTAGATCTTAACAGATGCTTCCACAGAGTACTTTTTTGCTTCTGTCTTTATAAATTTGGCCGCAGACACAGCAAAATGCGTCTGCCGGACGCTTGCAGCCTCTTGATATGTATCCACTTAGGCAGCGAGAACTAAACTGAACTAGTGGGCTCAGAGCCACTGTATTTATACTGCTATTTATATTTCTTGAAAGTTCTAGAAGGTTCTCGGACGTTCTATAATATTCTAGAAAGTTCTAGAAAGTTATAACAATAAGTCAAGTTTACTCGGCACTGAATTCATCTTGAATGTTCTGGAAAATTGGCAAATTTTGGAATATCACTGCCCTGGTCACAGATGCAAAGTTTGAAGGGGAATAATAGCTATTTTCTATACTTTTGAATTAGGAAATAACACTTACTACCCAGTGACAAAGTAAAAAAAATTGTTACACGGTGTAATGAAAGAACGAGAGGAAAGTTGGCTGCAAATCATTGCCTCGTAAAATGTGTCACTCTAATATAGCGCTGATCGTCAAGGGAATCCATTGGAATCGACCCACACCAGAAAAAGCCATGAGCGAAGAGAAATTTCCAACAGCTGACGGGCTGCATAGAAATACCAAGAAGTTCATGACTCATGGACACAGGCTGCAAGGCAATTCATTCAGGTTTCGAAGGAGATAGAAACGCATAGGTCTAACATGGCTTGCCAACGCATTGTTTAGTTTCACGAGACACACATAATATGCAAATTCCGAAGGCAGAATTCACTGGTCCACAGAACGATCTAGACGACCTGCTATGTTGGTAATCAGATGGCCCCAAACAACAAAGGTCAACTTCAATCGGACTTCAGCCTCGTTTCTGTTCTTTTTCAAAGTTCGCTTCGAAACGTTTTATTACAGACCAGAGCTCGTAGGTCGAAAGTCAGGCCGTGGGTTTGGTACCAGATCTGTTCCCGTGCGAAAAGGGCTCCGACTCTGCACAGTTTTTGTATGAGTTAATGAGGCAGCTCTTAAAAATTATCCTCCTGCCCTTATAGCATACTTTCTAATACGAAACAATGTTGATGCTTCAATGCTTTGGACCCAGTCAGTACATCCATCCTCAACTTCTCTCTAGCTGAAGGCTGCTTCCCACCAGTTTCACTCATGCCATGGTTTACCCTGTTATGGAAGCCATCTCTCTCCTGATGATCTATCAAACTATCATCCAACCTGTTCCCTAAATTTCATTTCCAAATTCTTGGAAAAGTAGTTGCTAATCGCCTGAGCTAGCCCACAAACTGTGCTTTCTTTTCCTTTCCTTTATAATAATAATAATAATAATAATAATAATAATAATAATAATAATAATAATAATAATAATAATAATAATAATAATAATAATAATTGTCTATTGATTCAAACAGACGATAACAAGTTTAACAGGAGTAGAATTTAACTGTAAGACACCCATCTGTCATACTTCCCATTTAACCGTCGCCACATGTATAGGGAACGGAGGGCTGAGTTTACCTTGTGGGGTTAGCGGGTATCGAACCCGCGTCCTTCTGATCTTCGTGCCAGCGTGTCAACATTCAACTATCTACCCGCCCTGTTGGTTTGCATATTAGCCTACCTACACCCTCAATCAATCAATCCGTAATAAATCAACACACTTCCGTGCCCACTCTGTCGCTGTCTGCTCCTGTTTACATTATCTTACACTTCAATCAGTTCGCCACGTCTAATCCTGCTCTCCAAGTAAACTTCTGGTTTTGGCGATCTTGGATCTTACGCGTCAGTGAATAAGCTGGTCTTCCTTCCTGACGCGTCTTTTGTGTGGCGTTGAGAAATTTCGAAGATTTACATTGGATGGCTATAGTAATAAACTTCTAAAGCTGAATTTCTTCTCCTTGCAAACTTTACTACTTAACTCACTTCTCATTGGCATCACTATGGGAAATGCGCATGAACTACAAACTACAAAGCTTTCTTGCCAGGGTGAGAACAAAGATATCTAAATATCATCATATTACGCTCACATTACATTCATTGCACTATATTGAGCAAAGAATCCATTTGTATAGCTGCCTTACAGTGCACAAAGCCCTACATAACCAACCAACCTATCTCTATTGATGCTTACCTCTCATACAAATAAATACGGTACTGCCCTCGATGCTGTGACTCTTCTTGATGTGCCCTGCACACGAACAGCAACCGAGCTGTCGGGTTTTCTCGGTCAATCTTCCAAATCTGCGATGGGAATTCGCTGTTCAGATCAGTTCGTTCGGTTAACTAACCGAATGAACTGATCTGGACATTGAATTTGTTGTCATTCCAGTCTACACTTGAGACTCGTCTCTCTCGATTTGTTTTCCCACCGTAGAGCCTCGTTTCTGGTTTCTCTTATCTATCAGACATCGACTTCTCTTCTCTTAATGGATTATAAGTTTTTTCAATTTCACTTGAAGCGAAACATCGACTGATGTCTTCTTCGATATTATTATGATACGCTGCCATAGGAGTCGTTAGATAGTAGCAAGTGGAAATAGTATAGAAAAGCCCAAACTGACGCCAAAGCAGTCTATATTCATTTAGTCGTATTTAGGAGAAAACATGATTTCAAGGAACACAGCGACAGAAAACGGCATCAACAGAAAGTAGACAGTAGATGTCAGCGTCTTTTTCAGGTGAACCAATCAGAATGCTCTTCGGAACAGTTTTATCCCGGGCCTCATTTGACTTATCCGACTGAGTTTGACGGCCTTCAATTGCATAGCATGTATGCCTATACGCTAATTCCTCGATCTGTATCTCTGAGTCCATCGACCAACTGAGCCTGCAGTCAAGTGCAGCTCTTGTTTTATAGCAACATCTAAGTTTTCGCAGCTCAAGTTTCTCACGCTTCGAAGGTAATTATTGCAGGATTGAGACTTCGAATTGTAGTCTTTAACATGCGCCTGAGAATAAGCTGGTTACCGCGACTTCGCTTTTTGGGCGCTGTAGAAATCTCGAGATTGCGATTACGATGCTATGTCATACTTTCCATAGGTACTCTATCAGAATCTTATTTTAAGTTAATCGCTTGCAAAAAATCTGATTTTGTCTACTGCTTAGAAGAACACCTTCTGAAAAGGTAACTGATTGATACGTAGGCCTATATAGGCCTATAGGGCATACGTGTAGATGGCGGACTCGAGCGTAGATAAACATAGGTAGTCACACGAAAGCTTAGCCTACAGACGGTGAGGCGGGTTCAGATAACAGAAGAAGAAACATGCAAGAATGGGCATCAAATGTTAGGAAATTTATTTTCTTAGCCTCGGGATGGAAACAGAAACTTAGTTTGCAGGTAGCCCTAACCTGCAGTTCATAAACTGTTCAGGTAACCAATTTCTGCATTGTAATACAGTATTTCAGAAAGAACTTCGAGGAGCCCAAGTAGGCTACTATCACAGCATAAGAATTTATTAGATAACTTAGGGGTAGGCCTAATAAACGTTAATATAAATAACACGTGACGTCGTGGTAGGGCTAATTTATTTTGATGACGTATGTGATTTTGGAAAGAAAAAACATAAAAACAACTGCTTTCGACATTTTGAAACTTTTCAATGTTTTAATGAACGACGCAGAAATGTGTGGCCAGTTTAAACAGTAGGCCCTACTGACAACTGGGGTAAAAATGGAAATTCGGTTACTAGGCCTACATTATATCTCGAATTTAATACCTGAAGCATTTAAGTATATTTATCTTCTTCTCTATAGTAGTATGCAAATTTAAAATTTGGAAACGGCGACTTTATAGCTTTAATCGAAAATAAAAAAATTGAAAAATCCAAATAAAATTATGGGACTAGTTTGTTTGCCAGTTGGCGTGTTTCATTCAAACAGTTCGTGCAGATAACGTTGGAAGGTGTTCACTCGACATTTGAACGAAAATGGTTCGAAACAACGAAAATGAACGTTAAAGTGCTTCATATTATAAACTTTAACCACGTAGCCTAGTTGTAGAAATATGCCCCCAAAATGATTTATACATATTTGCCAATATAGTCGGGTCAATATACGATTTGACCCCAAAAAAATTGCAAGAAAACGTTTTATGCTGGTTTTCGGGTGCGTTAGGTCTGGAGATAAACATACTAAAAGTTTACCGAAATCGGTCCACGGGAAAAGTCAAATTTTGGCGCCAAAAAAGATGGCCGCCAATGGGGAATGAACGACTCAAATGTACACAACTTGCTTAAATTTACAGAAGCAAATCATGTAACGATTTGATAACGGGAGTTTCTAGACTAATTTGACCCTGATGAAAACGAAAATTGCGGTTAGCAAGCTGGATTTTTACCGGTTCCATGGAAAAACAAGATGGCGGCCAAAATGGTGGCCAATATCTTCAAATGTCTATAAGTGAAGTCGTGTATGTGATGGAAACAGGAATTTAGAGTCTAAATTAACATTTTCGGGGTCAAGGAATGCGATGGAACTAAAGACATATAATGTAGCACTGCCAAAAAATAAAATGGCAGAAAAATGGCAGACAAATTATCTTCAAGTGGCTGTGAGTAAAGTCATGTGTGTGATGGAAACCTGATTTAAACAAAATGACAGACAAAATGGCGGCCAGTCTGGAGTAGTGTTTTCTTGGTCAAAGAATACCAAGAAAGTTTTGTATTGTATTGTGTCTAGAGATTTATAAAGCACCTCTCGCCGCCATTTTGTCTGTCATTTGTTTAAATCAGGTTTCCATCACACACATGACTTTACTCACAGCCACTTGAAGATATTTGTCTGCCATTTTGTCCGCCATTTTGTTTTTTGGCAGTGCTACCTATATGTCTTTAGTTGCATCGCATTGCTTGACCCCGAAAATGTTAATTTATACTCTAAAATCATGTTTCCATCACATACATAACATTACTTATAGCCATTTGAAAATATTTGGCAACCATTTTGTCCGCCATTTTGTTTTTTGGCAGTGCTGCATATATGTATTTAGTTCCGTCGCATTCCTTGACCCCGAAAATGTTAATTTAGACTCTAAATTCCTGTTTCCATCACATACACGACTTCACTTATAGACATTTGAAGATATTGGCCACCATTTTGGCCGCCATCTTGTTTTTCCATGGAACCGCTAAAATGCTAACTGCAATTTTCGTTTTCAGCAGGGTCAAATTAGTCTAGAAACACCTGTAGGCATTTTGTTACATGATTTGCTTCTGTAAATTTAAGCAAGTTGTGTTCATCTCCAGACCTAATGCACCCGATAATCAGCATAAAACGTTTTCTTGCAATTTTCTTGGGGTTCACCACATTTTTTTCATTCTTTGACCCTATTAAATAATGCGTAGGTCCTACTCATTAAAAAACACATAGGACCCATAACTTATCAATAGCTACTTAATAGGCTACAGTGCCTTACTTTGTAGGGTCGAAACGTGATACAGATTGAGCACCATGTCTTCCACGAATTCGACATCTGCTTTATCGTGGTACGGTCATCACTTCCCGGCGAAAAGGGTGCCACAGATGCCTCGGCAATGCCTTATAAGCCACGGAGGCCAGCTGCTGAGCGTCGACTATGCCACTGATGAAGACCAGTCAGTCTGTCGCAACATTATTTCTGACTCTGCCGCTGCAGGCAAAGACAATGTCGGCATCGACGAGTTTTCCGATGAACTGGCCAGTCGCCTCGACGTCCTGCTGATCACTTCGCAGATTTTTGCCGCCAGAGACACCAAGACGAAGACTCCAAGGGCCTTTATTCTCGTCTCTCCGTCGCTTTATGGAAGGTGTCTTATTTATAGGCGTTCGTGGCTTAAGCGTACAGTGGAACATATGTTTCTGGAATTCGAATCCCAGAGTTCTAGAAAGCAGATTTAACTTTGCCAAGCAGCGTCCAAATTCAGATTTCTTATCCTATCGAAATCTAGCTTCAAGTAGAAACGGAATGGTGGCCGTCGTCGCTGCTGCGTCTAGATCTGACCAACTACATTCTGCTAAATTTCTAATATGAGAATCTCTACGGAAGCTGATGAACTTCTTAGTCTGACCTAATACTGAATTGGATGACCGCATACATTGCATATTCTTGCAGAAGATTTCGCTAGCCTCGTGCACTTCTCTTGCAGTATTTAATAATAATAATAATAATAATAATAATAATAATAATAATAATAATAATAATAATAATAATAATAATAATAATAATAATAATAATAATAACGAGGCCTGATTTCCTGGAATAAACATAACAACAAATTAATATCTAAGTCCCCGAGGGATCATATGTACCTTGGGGCAATAATAATAATAATAATAATAATAATAATAATAATAATAATAATAATAATAATAATAATAATAATAATAATAATAATAATAATAATAATAATAATAATAATAATAATAATAATAATAATAATAATAATAATAATAATAATAATAAGGCGCCCATCTGTTCCACTGCTCATTTAGTGTCGCCCCATGGAGTGCAGGGAGTGAAAAGGCCGAGTCAACCTCTATGCCATAGAGGTTGACTCGGCCTTTTCACTCCCTGCACTCCATAGAGTCTATGGGGCCAGCGAGTATCGAATCCGCGTCCTTCCGTTCTTCATGCCAGCGTCTAACCATCCAACCATCTTCCCGCCCCATATTTTACACGTAATATTCATTGAGCTGATTCGCATCATTTTGTATGTATGTTGACATTGTTGAGCCTATGTATGGGCCTAGGGATGGAGCTACATCTACGTGCGTACGTGTGTAAGGAAGTGTGTAGACCTATTTATGAATGTATGTATGCATGGATGACGTATATGTATGGCTGTCTGTCATTATGTAGGCTACGTACGTACGTGTGTGTGTGTGTGTGTGTGTGTGTGTGTGTGTGTGTGTGTGTGTGTGTGCGTGTCGTGTATTTAAGCATGTATCAGAACACTTAATATAGCGCCTTCAAGTACGTCTGAAAAGCACGGCATTACTTCTTGCTTCAAAACGGTAGATCTGTTTTTGTAGGACATTTGACGCGAGTCTCGCCGGTCTGTTCGTGTTTCGTGACAAGGACCTTCAATCGGACGATGATGTCTTCCACCAACTTCTGCGCTTGGCCATTTATTTTGCTCACGCTATGGAACTTGGATACACGAATGCCATCTATTCGGTGGCTGCATGTGCTCATGATATGGTTCAGCGACTCCGTCGAGAGGGTTTCATTCGAGTCGCTACAATTCCATGTGGCGTTCGAATCGCAGGCGTCGGTCTGTGCGACAATTTCTTCATGGTGAAAAGCCTATCGTCGACCAGTCGACCGGTAAGCCGACCTCCTCTGCAGACTTTTTAACGCAGGCGATGTTATTATTATTATTATCATTATTATTATTATTATTATTATTATTATTATTATTATTATTATTATTATTATTATTATTATTATTATTCGTAATCGTTATCGTAATCGTAATCTCCAAACTTCTAAAGCGCCACTCGAAGGCCAAGCGCAGGGCACCACCCTATTCACGAGCGCTACGTCAAATCAGATAGTGTTTCCAGAGAGTAATCAAAGAGAAGTACGAGTCCAGATTCCAGAAGGCCTAATAAAATCAAAGGGGGTTTTCCATAGACTAGTCCAAAACAGGCCCAAGTCCGATTTCCAAAAGGCCAAATCAAATCAGAGGTGATTTCCCAAAGAGTAGTCCAAAAGAGTTCCAAGTCCGATTTCCAGGGGTCCAGATCAAGAGAGGAGGCAGAGCAGCTGTCAAGGCGGGTGTCGTTTTGGGCGAGAATAATTGGAAGGCGGAGGATCAGATGAGTCAGGATAGGAGTACTTGAAAGGTGAGACTTCAATTTTGAGTGGAAGGCCGGAGGGGGTGATAGATAGAGGAACAAGAGGAGGAGGATGAAGGACGGGTTGCAATGATGATGGCGGAAGGGAGAATCTGCGGAATTCAGGGGGAGACCATTCCAGAGGCGTGGTGCTGTGTTGGATATGGCTCGTTGGAGAACTTGAGATGAGTAGTGACTGGAGGCCGAGAAAGACTGAGATAGGAGGAGGATCGGGTGGAGTGAAGAGGTCGCGAAGGTATTCGGGCTTTGAATATTATAGGGAGTTGTAGGTTAGTGATAGGACTTTGAAGTGAATTCACTCTGGGATTTTTAGCCAATGGAGTGATTTGAGGATGGGAGTGATATGATGATGTTTGGGCGTTCTAGTGACAGCTCTGGCTAGTGAGTTTTGAATAAGTTGCAGACGCTTGATTTCGGTGGATTCAAGGTTGAGGAAGAGGGAATTGCAATAATCAAGCTTTGAAATAACAATGGAGGTAGCAATGGTGGAGGCAGTTTTAAAGTCAAGCATAGGTCGGATGCGTCGGAGGTCACGAATGTGCATGAAACAGGAGCGCGAGAGGTTGGAAATGTGGTTAGAGAAGGAGATATGTGGATCAAAAGTAATACCAAGATTGCAGACGGGGGGGGGGTCAGAGGTGAAGGTAAGAGAAGACGAGTCAGTAGATAGGTGTATGGAAGGGTCAGGAAGTTTTTTAATTTTATCAGGAAGGCCGAATTCAGTTTTGGAAGGGTTAAGGCAAAGAAGATTGGATGACACCCACTTTGAGATAAGGTTAACTATGTTGAGTAATTGTGTGATGGAGGTGGAAATAGAGCTTTTTAAAACGCAAATTGATATAACTAAATGAACCGCATATTTGGTAGTAGTAGTTCAGTTTAGTCAAATAACGTGAACAGGTGAGTCTTTAAATTCTTTATGAAGTTTCGATGGAATGCGGAGTTCGACAGGCAGCGCATTCCAAACCTTCTGGTTAGATGCACCGAATTGTCCTCTAGGCGTCACAGTGGCCTTCCTCGACCACACTAAGTCGTAGCTGTTTCCCGAACGCAATCGAGACCGACCAGGAGCTGATGATGCCGGCACACAGTCTTTGGCCAAGTAAGGCGGCGCCATTCTGTGTAGAAGTCGATCTTCTTGCGAATAGGCAGAGCCTATGGAGACCTTGAAGTACAGAGCTGACATGGTCGAATTTTTTAACCTCTGATTACTGACTGTTCTGGGTATACTCAGCAGCTTCTTGAGCGGCCCCGCGCCAACGACGCATGGCAGGCTGTTGTAGTAGTCCAGTCGACTGCTGACAAGAGCGTGAGCCAGACTCTTTCTGGAGGCGAGTGACGGAGATGTTCGTAGTTGTCTGAGCTGGTACATATCGAAGTAGCATTGTTTCAGAAATTGACCACATGTTCTTGCATTGTCAGCTCTCTGTCCGTCTGTTGATAGTGACCCCTGAGTTGGTCAATTTGAGAATGATGTAACCATTGAAGACTTTAGCTGGAGCTCTCCAGTCGTGACAAAATCCAATTGGTGTCCCCTCCTCTGAGGCAGACCGAGAGGTAGGTGGCGCCGAAGGCAGCAGCGGATGCGGGCGTGTAGCCTACTTACACAGGGCTGTAATAAGTTCGCTCAAATAAGACCGCTCAAATTGGTCGCGCAAAATACTAATTATTATTTTAATATAATTTTTAATAAAGTTGAGTTGAAAACCGCTATTGTTTGGGGGTGGAACGATATCCCCGAGCCAAGACCGTGGCCGTCTGGAAATGAAGTGAGCCAGAAACCGCATAGTGAGTTAGGAACCGTGTAGGGCTGGTCACGTGATTGAATTGAGGGAAAATCGTTATATATATGACCACTACTTCCGTTGCATGGAAGTCTGATTAAAGAGAGGGACAGACCACCGTGTTGCATCGTGGAAGTGCGGAAAGACGAAACAACCCGATCATCTTGTATTGCAGAGCGAATTAACCTTAAGAGATCTTTGGCCGTAGTCACATGACACTGAAATAGGCCTACACAGTTGCCTATGATAAGACAGAGCAAAACCGGTCCAACAGTTAGTCATCAGAGTAAGGATGAACTCATTGCGTCTACGCATAACAACCAATACAGCTCGTCCTACAAACTTAAAATGAACAAACTTTAGAATCAGACCAATTTGCCGAGCTGTTCGTTTATCTTTGTGCCGAAAGAAATCTTTCAAGTATCTCAGGAACTAAAGGTCACTTGACCCCTGTGGTTTCTAGATCGAAAAACTCAAAGAAACTATTTCTAACATTGTAGGACATTCGGCCGACCTTCATTTTTAAAGTCGTCTGATTCTATTGTCAAATGTTAATATCTTGTTATCAGTGAATGATAAGGAGCAGGTATCAGTCCAAGATAGATTTGTCGAGGTCGTGCATTGTTTGACCATCGCATGACCATCGCATGACTTCGTAGTTCAAGGTCACTATAGACCTGTGAGGGTTAACCTTTGGTTTAGCAGAAACAAAAATGTTAGAAGAGTGTTTTTGGTGTCTGTTTAATTATTTTTGGGGACTACGTGATCTAGTAGCTCAAGATCACTTAACCCCTATGACCTTTGGTACCTCAGGGTCTGCAAGCGATAGATTGTGATTCTGGTTTTGTTTTGTGGAGGGATTACAGCACTTTCATAAAAAATGAGACTAGTCCTCATACGTTAAGATTCACAGGGAAAAGGTGCAGCAAACTTACGATGACAATAGACTCACCTTAAATGTCAAGATCATTTCAACCATTACAGACCATATGTGACCTGTTAGGCTACTTGGTTTAATAGATCATGCAATTATCGAAAAGTGTAATTCTCACAGAGTGGCAAGCATGTGTCTTTCGGATTATTTGTAGTCGAAAACCCTTGACTAGACACTGAGATTACCTTTCTTCGAAGTTTGGCTGTGGAGATATGAAAGGTCACTTGGAATGTCACTGCGAGTGACGTCACATTAAGCATGGAGTTTGATCACCACAGTGTCAAAAATGGTCTCGTTTTAATTCCTTCTAACAGTCTAACTCAACCAGCAACCTAGTTTCAGTAAGTCTGATTCCACAGCGTCTTCAACGGACTCAAAGTAATCAGATTTATGGCGGTTGTCTTTGGGGTCGTTGAGCGTCGGTTTTGGTAACCTTGCTTGCTCTTTTTGATGCGAGTGCGGCCTTTGACATCGTCGACCATGCCCATGGTATACTCTTAAGGCTCCTTCAAACGTCGTTCTGTGTCGTAGGTCGTCCTCTGCAAATGTTATATTCGTTCCTGTGTGACCGCAATTAGGCTGTGATTTTCAGTTCCAGCCGATCAACCTGGTCTCATTTGGACTGCCACAGGGTCCCATTTATGGTCAACTGATTTTAATCCTTTATGCTAAGGCTTGTTCTTTCCTCCCTGGGAGTTGATGCTTACCAGTTCACTGATGATACTTTGGCATATATGTGACCTCGGCCGAGAGAAGGGACCACTTGTCGCTTTCTAGATTAGCCGGAAAACGCGTTTTTACGCTAAACGATTATATTGATTTTTGCGTCTAATTAATCAATCTGTAGCTCAGACCCACTGTACTACAACGAATCTTATGCTACTTGATGCGTTAAGGCTAAATTTAGGCATTAATGCATTTGGTCCAGACATATTGAATTTTTTTATGCGATTTCCTGCCAAATGATATTTTATATTTTTGTGAAAAAGTGCATAAATTATGGTCCAAACGCTCTGAAATTTTTTCCTCATTTTACCTAAGGTGTAAGCATGTGGAAACTGCTAATAAGTCCATTTGCGACAAGTGGTCCCTTCTCTCGGCCGAGGTCACATATTCTTACCTAAGAAAATCGTTGAGATATCTGAGGCATTTGAATGTCATCAAGCTGCCTCAAATTCCGGCTTAATCGTGAAAAACTTAACTAAGCTGGAGTTGCAACCGTGGGCAGCTCCAAAGATAGATTTATATAACTGACGACATCCAAGCATAATATGTCCAATGCCGCGCAGCTGATGCAGTGGCTTCTGTTGGGTTGATGTGCCGCGCTATTGATGCCCTCTCAGCTTGGATGGCCTCAAACCGGTTGCTTCTGAACCCGTCCAAAACTCAATTCATTTGGCTTGGTGGTCGTAGACAGCTGGCGGGGGTTGACCTACACCTATTGACTGAAACCTTTCCCCATATCACTTTCTCCCTTACTGTTCGTGACCTAGGTGTTACGCTGGATCGAGAGCTTAGTCTGTCTCAGCATGTTAACTTGGTCACTCGGAACTGTTATTATCAGCTCCGGCAGTTGCGTGTTGTACTGAGGTCCCTCTCCCATGATGCTGCAGTGATCTTAGTTCATGCATTTGTCACTGGTAGAGTTGACCACTGTTGCTCGGTCCTTGTTGGTCACTCCAAGGGCCTAATGGGGCGACTTGACCGGGTCCTTCGTTCTGCTGCTAGACTTATTGGTCGCATTCCAAAATATGCCCCAGTCTCTGCCTATATATATGCGTGACGTCTTACATTGGCTTCCTGCCTCTGAGCGCATCTCCTACAGGATAGCAGCACTAGTTTGGCGGTGTCTCTCCGGTAGCGCCCCATCCTACCTGTCTGAACTCTGTTGCCCGATTTCTGACTTAGCTTCTCGCAGACCTTTGCGTTCTGCGACAAATGGGGAGCTATTGGTCCCTCGGACCCGCTCTGCAGTCAGGCAACGCCGAGCCTTCTCGGTTGTTGGCCCGTCTACCTGGAATGGTCTTCCGATATCCTTACGCTGCTTCCCCTGGAATAATTCACCTGTTTTCTTACGACAACTCAAGACCTATCTATTTAGCCGTGGCTGGGCTGGGAGCGCCTCTGAGTAGGTCTCTTGAATAAGCGCTATGTAAATTTCCAGAACGAATGAATGAACTTGCAACTTCGCTGTCCAAATGCCTCCATCCCTGCTTCTGTGCGTGACTTAGGTGTGACATCAGACCAGGAAATGAATTTTTCTTGCGAAATTTTATCCTCTGAGTGGTTTCACGCGTGGCTTTCAAAAGGGACGAGATATTCAAAATTATGTTGGCGATAATTTCTTGGATATGTTTTATCTACTAAATGGTGTCTGTTTCATAAATTTTACTCGCGTGACGCCGTGTGACTATTGACGTAACAACTGACAATGCATTGGATCATTAGTTTCCCTTAAAAAGTTGTTTTTAATAGGAGAATATTGGTGTCAAGTTACGGTTTTGGGCAGAGAGGAATTCGCACAACATATTTTACACCCTATGGCAATTACCGTTTGCAGGAGACGTGACATGACGCCACTAACTGTGACATTTGACGTGATCATTTGTATCTCCACAGCCAAAGCCGTTAAAATGTGATCTTGTTGTCCAATTCAAACTGGCGCTCATTCTCCAGTGATATGCGACTATATATATAGGCCTACTATTCAAAACGCACAGAATCCACAGCATAGTAAAACAACATTAACTCCAAAACTGCAGATTCGGACACGATATAAGTTCGTATATATAAGAATAATCGATAAATTCTCCAAATGAGGAACTAATCTAAAGAAATGAACAAGGCGCATGAGCAACGGCCATCCTGCCAGCAATCGCCCATCTCCTATCGGTAACATCTGATGTAACCACGTCTGCATCAACTAGACTAGATGCCTAGGCCTACTGTTCTGAAGCTATACTTTTATATCGTATAACTAAAACGTGTGCACACCTAAGGGCCCGCGGACCCCTTAATTGCTCTTCCAGCACTGCTTCTTCGATCGTCGAGGGAGGCTGGTCTCTACGGAGACCGGTTGGTCGCTAGCAGGCTATAGATGCCGAAGATGCTGACGGAGTTCCTTAGAAAAGCGTGTCAAGTACAGGAGGACTTGTTCAAGTCCCTACATGGCAACCATCTGATGAGACGCTGGAGAGTCCGCACCCTGCGCGATACAAGGCAAGCGTGATAAACAAAGATCCATGACATTTCAGTAATGATGAAATCGCGCGATCTTGATAAATGATATGTAAACCTCGCATAATGCTATTGTCGATGACAATGACGGACAAACTTTCACTACTTTCCATCATTATATACCACAGTCAGACAAACTTATCACAGACTGGCGCATTTGCTTTCGATAACTGAATCATGGTGCAATGCGTTGTCTTTTAGGACTGCTGGGTACGTAGCTCACTTCATCGATATAAATTACGTGGTTAGGCCTACACGATAAGTAAGCACAAAGTAAAAAGTTCACTTCGCGGCCGCAAGGATTCACAATTTTCTTAAAGTGAAAACACCTTTCAACTATTCCTACCATAATCCATTAAATTCCCACCCTAATCTATCAGATCCTCCACGTTTCGTCCCCAACGAAATCCACCTCAGCAGCTCCTCTGCTTCCTCTCTCCGGTCTCTCTGAAACCGATCTCGGATCTCCACTGGACATCGATTTATAAACAACCCCTCTGATACGACGCAGCGCTCGTGAATAAGCTGGTGCTCTGCGCTGAGCTTTAGAGTAGCACTTTAGAAATGTTGAGTTTACAATTCTGATCTTGTTTTTAAACAGAGACGCTCTGCTGAAGAGCTGCATCGGATGTTGGACATGGCGTTTCCTCACGACCAATGCTACGAAACCTACCAGGCCTCAGTACTACCGGTGGCCGACTTTCTGCCAGTCAAGTACATCTTCGCAAATGGTCTGGCAGTCGTTTGTCGCAACGCGCGGAAGCAGGAGGACGGCCTATTATACGAGATCTGGAAGTCGGCTGCTACAAATGGCCTTGGATATGGCATCGACGAAATGCCGACACTGACTACATTCCGAATGCTAATACTACTCGATCATTATTGCATCGTCTTCGAAGAAATTGCGACTGGAAAAATAGTCGGAATGACACTGATAACTTCGTCATCGTACTCGAGAACCAGCGAGATTAGATTCGGCGAATCAAGTCTGTTCATCCAGGAGGAGTTCCGCGGACAGAGGCTGGGCGCAGAGGCCATCTGGATTGAAGTAGCTCTGATGAAACAGCTGGGATTCAAAGTGTCGCTAAATGATACTCTGACTAGCAACCACAGAATGCTGACCACTATACAGCGCAGTCGTATCACGTGTCCGTTAGCATGGCTAGCTGTGGGAGTGATTCCAGACGGCTGCTACGTGGAAGGATACGGGTGGGATGACCAAATAATCAACTGGATCGATTTACAGAGCCATCCGCAAGTCAAACATTTTACGGAATTAGCGGATGAGACTTTGAATCGCACTGTTTCAAAATTATAAATCGGAATCTACATACAGAGACAAGTTATGCGCATGTTGCTTATAAACGACAGTTTAAAGTTAATATTATACTATGTGAAGCTAACACGTTGTAGCAAATTGTCCTCTGTCTATTCCAGCGTTGTTCACGGACAGAGGTTCTTCGTGTGATCCCAGAATCCTAGGTGGCAGAAGAAGAAGACGTTTAGCATAGGGTTAAGGGTTGAAATTCCAGAGATATCGAATGTAACTCCTGGTTCCTTGTAGCAAGGCCTTGGTTTAAACATGAGGCCTCATTCATAAGTCCATACTTTGGGATTCCTGCACTTCCTGGCTTTCTCCTTCAGCACCCGGAAGTGAACCCTTGTCTTGGCCTGAGTGAAAAGGCACGACGACCGGAGAGGTCGTAACCGTAGGCAACCTACAATCAGGGTTCGTTTTGGACTCTATGACCAACGTACTTACTTCCGTATCTTCATCTTTCTGCATTTCAAACCTACTGAGTCTTCCTACCAGTTTCTCTAAGTCTAAGGTTTCTCCTTGATGTTCCAAGGCGGCCTCCTGGCCATCCATAAACCTTCTTGGCTCCGTTCCTTGACGTTCCAAGGCGACTCCTGGCGCTCCATAAAGTTTCTAGCCGCTCCATTACCAATTCCATGGCAGAGTTAGATCTAGACTGCGCTCGGGCTCTGAAGTTCTCCGATTCATCAACAGAACGTTTCGACATTTTAATCAACAGTATATTTCTATACAAAACAGTTAATCTCACAATCTCTACGTCAGTAACTACTAAATTATGCATCACTGAAAGTATAATCTGTAAGTACAACACCGTTACTGTCAAAACTGCATTTGTTACTAATTATCAGTTATCAACATGACATATCGATCGTATTACCCGTTTAGAAGCAATATTGTATACAATAATATAGTAAGACTTCCCTCTGGCGAAATAGTTTCCCAGTAGGATTTCTGTTGCGCCACGGAAAAATTTGAAGAGGGGAGAAGTAATTTTTGACGGGAGAAGTTCGCGCGCTCTGGAACCAGTTCCCTCTAAGAATTGGCTACAGAGGTAGTCGCCAACAGTGAGATCGTCGCTTACACGACATGAGTTACCAGGGCGACAGAAGGCTTTGAAGACAGGTGTCCGTCTGTCCGACTTCTTGTCCGTGTGTAAGCCCGTGTCGGTATCTCTGCAATTATTGCTAGGTACCTCTCCAGCCTCCTATCAAACTAATAGCTCTGGACAGCTTCTGCAGGAAAAGCCGACAGTCTGTCGCCAAAGATGCCATACCCTCTTTAATTTCTGAGGCACATAGTCCGAGTCTGCGCCAAAGAATCGACAGCCGATCAACTATTCCCACCCCTCTTCCGACAGAATCAAGGCAGACAGGCAGTAATGCCACAAGCGACCGCCGGGTGTCGCTTCATCGATACAAAAATGGCCGACCGACAAGATGGTAACGAGATCATACTTCGTTACAAAGTTATCAGTAGTACCAAAATGTAATCGGAACCTTTTAAGACTTAATAGGTATCTACTTTCGCATATCCATTTTGGAGCCACTGCATCATATTGGCATTTTAGGGTATTTTGTTTGCTGTCTTTTTCCTGAAAAAATGATCGCACGTGGAGAAATTGTGATAAATAGAAGACATGTCTGCATAATTACCCAGGATAAATGCATCATGTAATCAGCAGCCATGCACAGCCTATTAAGGCTAACAGAATATTTCGCATCCTCCTGAATGATACGTGTTTGACCTTATTGTATTGTATTGTATTTCAAAGCTTATAAAGCGCCTCTATCTAGTTCCCACCAATCAGAGGCGCTCCCAGTGCCAAAGTCCTTGGGTATAAAGGCAAGTTTTAAGATAACGAAAAGCTGTGGCAAGACCACCTGATAGTAGTGCAGCCCGGACCGCATGAGGAAGCTGAATCCACAGTGAAGGGTCAATACTAACAAAGGAACGAAACTGGGTCATGGCCATTCTCACTCGGGAAAAAATAAGTCGATCATAGGATCGAAGACGGCGAATGGAGCCAGCTGAGGCGGGAAGACATATTGAGTCACAGAGGTATTTAGAAGCAAGTCTCAGGTAAGATCGGCAAATAAGTATAAGTACGTTTAGTTGGATGCAGGCAGTAAGAGGAAGCCAGTGAAGATGTTCAAACATGAATGTGGAAATATAGAAGAAGCGTGGGAGACTGGCGATTAGCCTGGCAGCTGCGTTAAGAAAAAAATTGTAGAGGGAAGATACGGACTTTGTGGAGGCAAACAAAGAAGGAGTTACAGTAATCTATGCGACAGCAGATGTAGACATGGACAATGGAGTTGAAGACTGGAGAGGAGACAGATCTTCGGATAGCTTTCAGACGTCGGAGACGGTAGTAGTACAAGCGGGTGAGATTAGAGATATGGTCAGATAAAGAAAGGGAACGATCAACAATGACACCCAAGTTACAGATAGATGTTGAGAAGGTAAAAGAAGGAAAGCTTTGAGCTATGAGCTTATCCGTTACATTTGCTCTTGAGCATAAGTGTAATTTGTGAAGGATACGAGGGGTACCCTCACTTTGTGGACTGGAGGGGTAGCGTACCGCCCACTTTTTGAACAATATTAATCAATATTTAATTATTGTGCCTTCCCAGAGATCGCAGTCGCCGCCTTGCTTCGTGTATGTAGACAGAGTGAGGAGTAAATACCACAAATGTACGAAAGTACCTATGTAGCGGAATAGAATTCCACTACTCCATTTAATTATATTCAAATTGGAATTACAATTACTATAATATTATTAGCTGGCACCGTTTTCTATAAAGTGTTTTTGTTCGACTGTTGACAGTGAGCTGTCCAGAGATGGCGCCGGAATGTCGCTATAGTTAAGTCGACTGCCGACTGACAAGAGCCAATTGCTGACCGGGAGACAGGACGGACACAGACAAGCAGAGAGACGTGGAGAAATACTAGGACAGGCGTACGTAGGTCATCGACTTTTCTTGGCAAAGGCTGACACATATATAGGTAGGTCGAAGAACAAGGTCGGATGAGTAAATGGACCGCCACGTGAACGATGAAAGTATTTTTCCAGAAGACTGACTCATGCCCCATGATAATGTCAATGACGCAGCAGCTACAACCGAGATAGAGAAAGTCCGCACGGAGACCGAGACTGGGTCTCGGTCTCCGTGCGGAGACGCCTTGTCTGAAAAGGGACATTACAGACGATAAAATTGCCGTTATGGAGGTAATTGAGTTCATTAGCGTTTCATGATCAGTTACTTGCAGGGTAGTATGTCCAAAATGGTTTCCATGCGAAAGCGAAAGTGGAGAGGAAATTGGTACCCCCACTGTTTAGACCAAAGTTACGTCCCTGCTCTTGAGTTGCTATTACATCCACGTAGACCTACTTTATATAGCACAATTGCGATCGACGCAAAGGCTGGCAGAATAGTGTCAAAGTTAGGTCCCTTCCATCCAGAGGTGGCCTTTGACAGTTTTGAGCTATAGGCCGCTATCTGTTCTGTTCTGTTCCTAGCCATCCTCGATTCGAGAGTCGGCCGCATCATGCACGATGTTCCTCCAACGCTTCCTGTCCTCCGTCAACCTTAGCATTTCCTCCAGTGTCAACCCAGTCCATTCCTTTATGTTATCCAGCCAGTTTGTTCTCGGTCTTCCCCTTTTTCGATCCCCTGGAATCGTGCCCTGTATGATCTCCTTCTGTATACATGTTCCCTCCCTTCTCATGATATGTCCAAAATAGATCATTTTCCTTTCTTTTACTGTTCTCAGCAAATTCCTCTCCACGGCCGCAGCCTCCAGCACCCATTCATTTGTCCGTTTTTCCATCCACGAAATTTGCATGATCATCCTTAGACATTTCATCTCAAACGCTTCTATTCTCCTCTCCTCCTCCTTCCTCAGTGTCCAGCTCTCACAGCCGTATAAGGCCACCGGCCATACCAGTGTGTGCATACCAGTGTGTTAGGCCGCTATAGGCAGGGCCTACTACGTAGGGGGGGGGGAAGGAAGCAGACTGCTTCCAATTTGTGCCAGAGGGAAAGTTTCCCTCTGGCACAGTCACTAATTTCTAATAAATAGGCCTAGTGACTAATAAAGTGACTAATTACTAATGATTCTTAAGGTATTGTATTGTGATGTATCAGTATTATGGGCCATGCAATATTTTCTGAGGTTACCGTACAGTGTCTAAGCAGTGTTATAGTGTATCATTATTACTTGTTTTTCTTTAGCTAATGGCCATTATGTTCTGCTATTTTTTGTTGATGAAAGATGCGAAAAGTATTTAAAAATTTGAAGAAAAGCATTCACAATCCTGTGGATTTAAAAATTTCCAAAATATAGGACACATGTTAAAATATTGGCCTGCATGACGTGGTTATGGCCACAGTGCTTGCAAGGCTGCTGTATGCCTCGCCGGCATGGTGGGGCTTCCTTAATACCGAGCAGCGCTCCCGCCCCTGTGCGTTCGCCAGAAGGCTGGAGCGACTTGGGTACCTGCCGGCAGGTTTTGAAAAATTTGACACTCTGTGCGAGAGCTGACGGAGTCCTTTTTCAACTGTACTCTGCAACCCGGGCCATGTTCTCCATACCTTACTTCCTCCAATAAAGACCAGCACATACGTGCTCCGCCCACGCTCGCATTATCGTGAGATTCCCAGAGCGGATGCGTTCACCCGAAAGAGCTTTATCACCAGAATGTTATACTGCTAGAGACAAGATACCTTAAATGCGTATGAATACTAAATTATAGTTCTCTAAGATCAGCTTGACAGTTATGACAGTTTCCAATAGTATTGCTCACCTAATGTTATAATCTAGTTTCTTCCACCTCTCTGTATAACCTGTTTGTAAGCCACAGTGCGTTTGCAGGTGGTCTAATAAGGGACATACTTACTTACTTACTTACTTACTTAATATAGGACACTGTTCAGCAAATATATGGGGATTTTAAAGATTGCATTATGAATGCACATTTCTGGTGTAATGCAGCGGTAAAGGGCTCCATCCCACCCTACTACAGTGTTATCCAGCCGACAGTTAATTTGCAGGAATATTTCAAGACCTGATAATCGCATTTTTCACTGCACTACACAACAATAATTGTAGCACTGAAATTTTGTGCCATATTTATTACAGCTTGTCCCATACAATTTTTACAGTGCACTGGGAGCCGTGCAGAAATTAATTGAACAGTTCAGTTGAACTAAAATGCAGTCTTCCAAAGCCAGTTTTCTTGCTCCAAAAAATGCGCTAAAACTCACCTACGGCAATGTAGAAATCCAAAATTTTTCCGGGGGAAGACAACTGGACCCCCACTTCAAGGGGAGGGGAAGGAGGGGAGGGAGAATGTACAGGAGGGGGTAAAGGGAGAGAGTAAAGGGAGAGCGAGTGGATTGGGTGGGGTAGGGGAGGGAGTGGGGAGGTGTAGTGGAGCAAGGGAGGGGAGATATGGAAGGGTGTACAGTAAGGGGGGATTGCTTCCAGCTTACAGGGGGGATAGTAGGCCCTGGCTATAGGCAAGCAGCAAGGACAAAAATGCCGCCCCTTACTCAACACATATATTTCCATTTAATTTCTTATTAACAAATTATATTATTTTTATTTCGCCGGAGTTTGCCCCCCTTTCAGAAATGCCGCTTTAGGCAGCCCTATATCGCCTATACTTAAAGCCGGCTCTGCTTCCATCTGAGTTGCTCGTTTATCGCTATTAGCATAGTAGGCCTACTTTTCGGCTTTTAACTGATGATCTTAAGCCAAATTGGACTCGCGCAGTCCAAACACATCTCGTATATTGGCCTAATTATCTGCAGCTACACCATGACACAAGCTAAACTCTGTCAACTAGCTGATACCCGTCTCTTCTTAGCCATAAGAAGCTTGAATGGACATGTCCTTCATGGTTTATGGCCTCAAATTAAATTAACAGGATATATCTGTTGCACCCCAGAGGCCATAATCTTACTTTACCTCATTCTGATAATCTGGTTAGAAAAAGCTTTATTATTAGGATGCTTTTTAATTTTTTAATTAGTAAAACTGCTAGCCATTTTAGATAATAGTTAGAGTTTTAAATTGATTTATTATCATGGTGCTTTTGATGTTGTGTTATTAGCCTAGTAATATTTAATCTTTTTTAAAATTTACACTTCTTTTTTCAAATATTATTATCTTCCTGTTGCTTCTATGTTTTATATTTTTCTATACATGTTCACCAATGTGCGGTTTGCTTTTGGTTTTCCAATCAAGAATATTAATAATATTAATAATAATAATAATAATAATAATAATAATAATAATAATAATAATATTTATTCTTTAATTAAGCGCCTGCAAACGCACTGCGCTGTACATGTACATGTTATGCGATAAACCTTAACTACTAACAGAACAGACAGCCTGCAATACACGGCGCAAATTGCAGCCTACAAAGCATGCCCGCCTATGGGACTCGATCTCTGTACCTCTCGCACTCTACGCCAGTTGTTATCCAATGCGCTATCATAATAATGATAATGAACATTTAAAATTTTGTAAAAGTCGAATCTCTTAAGATTTCAGCGCATTTGAGAGGTTTAAAAATGCGCCAGAAGATATCCAGAAACATTCGAATGCATGCCTATGAATATTTTCGGTGGGCGATGATTGTCTCATTTCAGGTCAGACAACTGCTAAATTTTCAAGGATTAGGTTCAATGCTGTCTGATCAGCTCCATCGCAACTGACAAATCCACTTTGTAGCTGCAACCGGAAGCAAACTGTAGTGAAGACGACACAGAAGATTTCTTGCTATCTTCCACTCAATTTATCAAGTCATGAATAATTCGTAAATTTTAGCATAAATAATTTTTTGCATTCTTATTGTTAATGAATAATATTTGACATGGTGGCCACAGGAAAAACCAAGAATCTCAACAATAAGAGTAGACCGTAAATTATTACACCTTGGGCGGCGCCTGACTAAACCCTGTGACTCTCTTCAATTTATTCAATGTTGCAGCGATGTCAGTCAATTTTCCAATAACTTGTTCATTATTATTTAAATATTAAGCTATTATGTCACTATCTAGAGTAGGCCTAAGCCATATTTAGACGGCACCATTAGGTAAGATAATACAGCACTTGACAATAAATATAAATGTTATCCGCGCTGTTGCAACTGTGGAAACCATGACCCGTGTCATGGAGTCTCGGCAGGCCTGGATGTCTGTAAACCGCCTAAGGCTATCACCAGCTCCGGCAGCTCAAGGTGATTTCCCGTTCTTTGTCCTCCGGTGCAGCTTGTACGCTTGTCCATGCATTTGTTGTTTCTCGATTTGACTACTGCAGTGCCATATATGACGGACTCCGGGCCTGCCGGTTTGAGCCCCTGAATAGAATCCTGCGTTCTGCTGCCCGAATTATGGGCCGCATCCCCAAGTTTGGCAGAGTGTCTACGTATATGAGGAATGTCCTCCACTGGCTCCCCTACCCGCAGCGCATCACTTACCGAATCTCTGCCTTGGTTCCGCGGTGCTTTGAGAGTTTGGCCCCTTCATACCTGCGGGAGCTCTGCTGTCCCACTTCATGTTCGCAACGTCGTTGCTCTCTCCGCTCAGCTATGCAAGCTGAACTTATTGTTCCCCGCACGCGGACAGCCATACGGCAGCGCCGTGCCTTCTCTGTGGCTGGCCCCATGACCCAGTGTTTAATCTAGACGCCTTTGGGGGGGGGAATTTCCCCCACCAGGATTTATGTTTCCCCCAGAGGCCAGCAATTTTTATAATGTAGAGACCTTTTGAGGAGGAAAATTCCTCTCAATATATATCTTTGCCCCCCCCCCCGAGAGGTGAGTAATATAGTTTTTGAGAGATGAATTCATAAAAAGGTCATTAACCTTTTTTAGAGAGTAATTCCTATAGAAAAAGTGGATGAAATATGAAATTTGAAAAAGTCAGACTGAAACTGTTTCAAGATGGATCAAATTACAATTGTGTCAATTCGTTGGTCCCCCAGAAACCTTGTTTCCCCTCCCAGAAGAGGGGGACTAGATTAAACACTGCCCATGACCTGTAATGGGCTCCCTACTAAGGTCCGCCAAATACCGATTGGTCATTTCACCTTGTTTGTCACTGTTCTCAAAACTGCGTTGTTCGACCGTGGTTGGGCTGGGAGCGCTCCTGAGTAGGCACTCTTGAAGGGGCGCTATAAAAAAAACTGCTTTAATAATAATAATAATAATAATAATAATAATAATAATAATAATAATAATAATAATAATAATAATAATAATAATAAACCCTGAAGACGAGGCCTGACCCTCCAGACAATTACCCTGCTCCTAAATAATTTTTTCCAAATCCCGAGGGATCACTGATACCTCGGGTAAAAAAAAATAAAATAATAATAATGATAATATGTAGACTGTCATTTGTATTTCATGACGGCAGTAAAGACGGCAGTCACCATAGTAACACGACGAATGGAATCAAACATCGTTCTTGTTCTTCTTCTTCTTCTTCTTTTTCTTCCGATTGGAATTAATCCGTCGCTGGGGAGGGGTCAGTCACTAGCATTCTTTCTCTCCACCCCGCTCGACCTCCAATATAATTTTTGTTCAAGCCGAGAAGCCCGAGGTCCAGCTGAACCATATCAATTCATCTCTTCTTCTGACGTCCCCGGCTGCGATGTCCATGCACCTTCGCCTTCATCCTCTCTTGATGTTACTATCATCCTCCGCCCGCTCCACGTGGCCATACGACCTCAGTCTGGCCTCAAGCACCTTGTCAGATATACAGGCTACACCAACTGTCATTCGGATATTCTCATTTCTTTTCCTGTCTTTCAGTGAAATCCCAAGTATCCATCGTAGCATTCTCATCTCAGTTACCTCCAGAAGTTCATCCTCCCTTATCCTCAGCGTCCATGCTTCTGCTCCATAAATCAATACCGGTCTTATAATTATATTCTTTATTATTTCAAACCGACAGACGCAGTAGATTACATTGAAACATGAAAGTACAATCAATACCGTATCTTAATTAACACACGGTTTGGCATCCATGCAAGGCGCCACCCTAGAGGGGGTTACGGGAGTCGATCCGCGTACCTTATGCTCTCCTGGCCATGAGTGTTACCACTACTCCATCCCCCTTCCCCCTAACCACCAGGCCCTTATCTGTCCTCGAGCAAACCATGGGTTCTGTTTTACTGGTATTTGTTTTGAGTCCCTTACTCTCCAATGCCTTCTGCCAACCAGTCAACTGGATGTTCTCTGCTGAGTCATCCGCCACAATGAGATCTTCAACATATCCCAAGCTACTTCTTTCCTGATATTTTCTGATAACGCGTCCATGACGATGATGCATAAGAGTGGGCTCAGGCATGATCCTTGGTGTACACCAACTCGTATTTCAAACTTCATCGTGTTGCCAACTCTGCACCTCACCGAAGTGCGTGCCCCATGTTACATGGTCCTCTATAATATAAATAATAGCTCGGTCTAGGTCTCTAGGAGTATGATAACACGAATTTATTTACAAAAAATAACTATGTACACAAGTCTACCTGTAGAAACGTTTAACATACCGTTCACCACAAGCGACACGAACGTAGATTAAGAAAAGCAACGTCTTCCACAGTCGAAGAGTTGCATACACAAAAGTCGTAACGAAAACGACAAACACTTCTTCACCAGTCGAAGAGTTGAAAAAAACGCTGTATACTATTGTTGAAAACTCGCCGAGAGTGAATACACAAAGCCGTAGTTGAAAACTCTCGAAGAGTAAATACAAAAAGACGTAGCTGAAAATCCTAAGTACAACTGGAGACTTGGCAGGCAGGACACTTACATACCCGAAAGACCTCGTCAGGTCGGAAACAAAAGACAAGCTCGACGTTCCTAACAAAACCCGCTTATGCCTAAATTATAGTAACCGGGCTAATACAACTCCTTTTAAGGAACTGGTCAAGCGTAACATCTGCCTACACATCTAAATATAACCATGAGACAAGAGAGTATACGCATGTAACACCCATCATACATGGAATTCACCAATCGCACGATTTTATCAGTCACTACATTTTTCCTCAGACTCCAGTGTAGCACCTCTCTTTGCACTCTAACGTAGGTCGTACACCGATTTTAAAAGAAAACGGTGCAAAGAAACGAATGGGAGTCTTCGCAGAAGAAGAAAAAGAAGCAGTCGCAGACGGAAATCGTTTCAAAATTTACTCGATAAATGGATTATAGTTAAACTCTGTCACTGAATTACTTTGAAGGTTAGGGCCTACTTTGTGTAATAGCAAGTAACGTACGTTTTGAAAGAAAACGCCAGCATTCTTAGCATTTGAGTGCACGTTTGAGTGTACATTTTAACCGATCAAAACTAGACGTTGCTTCAGTGCGTCATCGGATTGTGAAACTTAGCGTTTGGACGTTTGACAGGTGGATATCTGTCGATTTGTGTCTAGGCCTAGTATCGCAGAAAGCGTATCAAACTATCTTCCACGAATCGATTTAATTTTACTTCGAAACCAGTTGAGACATCTACAGAACTTAAGTTTGACGCAACCTTTGGACTTGCCAAACTTTGTGTAAAAAGTTGATTGTTCGAATCGAGTTCTACGCAGGGCTTGTCGCTCCGTGTGATAGTCCGCTCTAAAATAAATAATGATTAATAATAATCTTGTTCTTTAATTAAGCGCCTGCAAACGCACTGCGCTGTACAGTGAACATACATATAGTAGAAACGGCAGCCACGCAGGGCGCCTTACATACATGTATACAGTAGAAGCACATGATAACAGTTTTACAGGAGTCGAATATAACTGCTTAAGCGGCAACCAGCATACGGCGCCAATCAAGGTCTACTATTCATTTAACCACTGCCACCTAGCGAGTGGAAGGCTGAAAAAACCTTACGGGGTTTACTGGGTTCGATCTTGGTACCTTCAGTTCTTCACGCCAGTGTGTTTTCCATTACTTTACGGACCCCCCCCCCATAAAAGATTCCTATTGTACAATTTTGACATTGATGCAAAAGTTATCTCTTCGTAATGATCTTCAAAAAGAGAAGTCAGAGATTTCCTCTATTTCTCAGCTTAGGCATAAGTAATTAGTTGTTATAATAATCGATGCTGGATAGGTCATTAGGAATTGCTGTGCGTATTGTTTAATACTTTAACTGGTCAAATTGGTAGGGCCTATATTTCAAATCCTATTAGGCGGGTTATGACTAAACCGAGACAGTCGCAGTGCGTTTGAGTGATTAGCTCTTCAAGACGTCCACACGAACTGCAACTGGACACTAGATGATCAACTTCTAATTCTCCGTATGGATATCTAAATCGCCCCTCACAACAACTGAGTGCAATCGTCGTAGGTCCGCCTGATGAGCTAGTCAGGTCCTCAGAGGTATTAAAGTCATTGCAAGCGCAACTCATCTGCTCACAAACTCGTCCAACAAATGATATCCATCCCTCCTCCGTCCACTTGATGTTTGGTAGCAGACTTTGAATCACTGCCTGACACATGAACGACATGGAACCCCTGAAGTGCCGATCCAAGTAAAGCGGTCTAGAACGAAAGTCTCGACCGCAACCAAGATGTCAAGGTTGGTGCTGGTAATTACGTCTGCGACGCAGTCTTTTGATTTGCGACGCTTCTTATAATCGACGTCCGTAATCACAGCCATTTAACGCCATATATATATATATATATATATATATATATATATATATATAATAAAAAAGTCCGTCGCGTCGCAATTTTGCTAGATCTCCGACTCAAGTCTGCGGTCGAGTAACATTCCACACAGGAGCAATATATAGGCCTATATATTTATGCAACCAAGTCAATCACAACTGATATATATATAATATATATACATATATATATATATCAGTTGTGATTGACTTGGTTGCATATATACATATATATATATATATATATATATATATATGTATATATATATATCAGTTGTGATTGGAGATCTAGCAAAATTGCTTTTCGAAGATTCTCGAAAATGACGAGCGATAAGTTGAGTTGAACTTGATAAAGTTTTGCTGAGTCGCCTGCAGTCGATAGAAGTTAAATAAAATTAACAATTGAGAACGTTCCTGCGATTGCGACGGACTCAAGGCTACTTCAGAGCCCCGGTTCATGAATGTTAGAAATCAAAATGAACGAACGTCTCTAATCTCTATATGGATTATAAGGTTGATACGGATTTATCTCAGTCCTTGAGTGTTAAAATCCTTGTCCATACGTTGTCTTTCTTTCGATGTGTAGGCCTAAACATTCTACAAGGCGATCAAAAAGTAAAGTCGACCAAAGAACTCGTATTTTCGATAAGTGAAAACCTTCATGAAAGGGAATCTTCGGTGTCTAAAGTAATGTGTAACTTTAGGTAAATTTAATTGGAATATTCACTAAAGTTTTGACATTGTGTCCGGTTGAGTTTAAAACAGTTTTTTCTTGCAACTTTGTACAAACAAATTTTACATGCATTAATATTAAGTGATCCCGAAGAAGTGAAGCAACCGAAGGCAGTCTAGCTGCCTGAAGAAGGATATTCACGTATTACAATTATTGCTGGTTTCATTGGCGTACAATACGAAATTTTGCTGATTCTCAAACAGATTTTGAATTTTTCCTCGATGTATTTCACGGATATACTTTACTTATCACTAAATGCTCGACTTTGTGTGCAATTTGTCTGTTCACAGTTTGTCTTACTGAACTTTCTACTGAGGTCTCGGAATATTAGGTTGGGGTTTTCCTTCAATTTGCTATCGTTAAGTTTCCTGTATAAAATAGATGCACATGCAGAAACAGCGTTCTTCGGATACACTGAATGCAACAGATGCTGTAGACCAGTGGCTGCTGCTATCCGAAAAGGATTTGCGGTGATAGCCAAGTAGCCTAAATGACGGAACTAGACTTGTCGCGTCGGCAGGCGAAAAATGACGATGAGCAGCGCCCCCTATAGCTAGTCCACAGACCTTCATTGTCATAGACATCAGTGGCGCTGGCTCCAGTCGATTGCAGTGTCGCGTACGGATTGAAGCGACGACCATGAGACCTCAAACTCTCGGCTCAGAAATGACGAAAGGACCCAGCATAGAAATGAAGCGCATCTTCCGCTTGCTTACTATCATGTCAGAGGTCTCTGCATTAGGTGAGTAAACCATCAGTTATCACGATTGTTGCTGTTTTCAATTCAGCTCTTATCATCATATAGTTATATAACGAAAGAAAACCTATAGCTACATCTACAACTTTACAAATTCAGTGTTAGTAATTTTGTGATGCGTTTCAAAGCGCCCTAACTATTGCATACAATTAGGCCTACAGTGCTTGTGAATGAGCTGCTTGCTTTCGAGTGGCGCTTTAGAAATTGTGAGTCTACGATTATGATTACGATTAATCCAAGTTTCACTACAACATGGTACAACTGACATGCAGTGTTTAATCTAATCCCCCTCTTCTGGGAGGGGAAACAAGGTTTCTGGGGGGGGGGGGGACCAACGAATCTACACAACATTTTTTCTGTCATTTCATCCATCTTCAAAAAGTTTAAGACTTTTCCTAATTTCGTCTTCAAAAAAAGTTGATGACCTTTATTTTTGTCCTTCGTCCGATTTTTAAAACTTTTGATGACCTTTTTAGGAATTCATATCTCTGAGGGGGGGGACATGCATACACATGTATCCTGGGGGAATTTTCCTCCCCTAGCTAAAGGTCTCTACATTCTAATATTGCTCTCTGGGGGGAACATAAATCCTGGGGGGGACATTTCCCCCCAAAGGCGTCTAGATTAAACACTGACTGACAGGTTTTTAGAACCGAAGCTGTTAATCCCATTTGTCATTGACGGCAGTGCTACATATCTATTTTGAATTTGCCAATAAGTCTCTTATGCAAGCTGCATGATATATTTTATGCTAGGGCTATTGGTGCTTTTCAAAGTGAGTAATCTTTTAATACAGGATTTGCCGATTTCCGTATGCTTTTGTATTCATCTGGAGACAGTTATAATGACTAGTTAAAGCATAATTCACACGTACTGCTCTTAAGCGGACTAACGAAAGCGCTTTTCGACGGCCGCTTAAGAGCTTCCAAATTTTATGTGACAATAATTACTTAAGGTGTCATATCTCATATCTTACTGTTCGATCAAATATCAGTGCCTTTATTTATTTACACTAGCGATTTTGAGCATAAACAAATCCCAATTGATTACGTTATAAGAGTAACTAAACTGTCCACTAAATCGTACAACATATAGCAGGGCCGTCTTATACACTATAGGCAGAGTAGGCACTGTGAAACGAAACTTTCAGGGACCTACGAAAGCCTGAAAATCTGAAAATGAGATATTGAATGATTGACCGGGAAAATGGAAAAACAAAAATTGCAAATAATAGGAAATTCAAATATTAAAATTTAATCAGTTTTGTACTGAAACAGTTTAAGTTAAGCTAATGTTAATGCGTTTAGCTTTAATTCAGAATTGGCAGTTGAGTTGGGGTCTCCGAATGCAAGAGTGTTTATAGCGCCTACGGCGACCTTAAAACGGTCCTAGCGCATAGACTGTCGGTGATAACTGGTCAATGTGTCGCCACCCTTTTATAGCTGATTGTGAAATAGAACCGTGAATAACATTTATTTTTCAGCAGAGCTTGCGTTGTCTTTGTTCCGAACGATCTTTCATACGGCATAAAATCTTATGTTGATTGACATAAGTCCAACTCAGTCCAACAATAATAGCCTCAAACTATAATCAATCAATGCGCTCTTGAATTTATTTAGCAAATGTATACGCTATTAGACCTATGTGCAATGATTGCCCTCGCGTATAAACTACTACATTTTAGTATTTGGTTGAAATTCAAGTATTGAACTGCTCGTCTTAGTAGATCAATTTTGTTGAATGCAATTTCTGTAAACAGATTATGTTGTCTTGTATTGGTAAATTTGCACAGCAGATCTTAACAGAAAGGGGCAATCCTGTGTAGGTGACCAAAATGGTATGATCTCTATGGTTTATACGTTTTTACATGCCAGTCTCGGCTTTTGTAACTGTATCAAAGGAAGTCAGCGAGCGTTCAACCAGTCGGTATCTTGTGACGTACATAGAGTTAAAACGAGACCTGCATGCATTTGCCACAGTTGTGATAATGGAAGATTCGATGAGCAGTTGTTGACACTGACTGACAGTAGGTGTCGCCAACATGTAAATACTTATAAGCGACAGAGGTCACACGGTTTTGGTGACTTCCATATATCACAGTAGGCCTATTCTTATTGTGTTCTGTCGTTATTCAGTGATTTCGTTTTATATATCTGGTTTTCCTCATCAGCCTAACTAAAGCGTGGAAATAGTTCCTATAGGCTAAAGGAACCGTACGAATAATTTTGTGGTTTACCAATACCGCACAGACATTATTACCAGTCTTGTTGTCAAGACCTTAGACCTCGAGACCAAGACCAAGACTTTGAACCTCGAGACCAAGACCAAGACTTTGAACCTCGAGACCAAGACCAAGACCAAGACCAAAAAATCACATTCAGCCCAAGACTCCATTTCCTTAGAAAAAATATCAAGTCGGACTACTCGCTATTTTAATGAAAACGTGAGTCTTTTATTTTAGGCCTATTCAGGCAAATTAACTTTAAATGCAGACTGCAAAGAGTTCAGAATTCGTATTTACAAAAGTCCTTCATGCAAAAATGTTATTCCAAATGCCTTTTCTATTTTATAAAAGTAATTCGCTCAGAATTTTCTGACCAAGGCGTTCCTTGTGGGGCCTCATAAAAATTCCGCCATGTGAAAAACTTTCCATAGGTTCTGAAGTCGCTACCACATACAGTAGGTTTTCAAGCACTGGATGTAAATGTACAAGTCATGAGCCTTTTTCAAATCCTGCCATGGTTTATCAGACCGTCTGGCTTCAGAAAAAGTCTCGGCAGGGCTTCCAGACACAGCATAACTTAGTTGCTGCTGTCGATGGGTTTTCCTGACCAACAAGACTTGCATCCGTCCGTAGGTATTAAATTTTGTCGTAGGCTATGATGCAAACAGGCTTGATAAATTTTTAAATTCTTGAGTTTTTTTAAATGACTGTTCATATTGACAGCCGGTCTTGATCTTGGTCTTGCGAAACCAAGACCAAGAGTTTGAACCTCAAGACCAAGACCAAGACCAAGACTTTGAACCTCAAGACCAAGACTTTGAACCTCAAGACCAAGACCAAGACTTTTAAAAATGAACTGGAGTGCACTCGAGACCAAGACCTTGGTCTCGAGGACAACAAGTCTGATTATTACAGTGTATTCCTTCGGATTCTCAACATAATATCATCTTTATAATCCATTAATAAAATACATTTTTATAATTGTAAACAGAATAAAATGAAGTAATCATCATCATCATCATCATCAGTTCCTGACGCCAGACATTTGGCGGCTATAGATACGAATAGATTATTTCAAATGTCCTTGGTCATTTGTCAAGTCCATTGCCACCCTTAGTGTCGGTTCAAGTGATGTTACGTCCTCATTTATATTATCTATCCAGCGTAGTCATCTGTCAACCCTTTACTTCTGTTGACAATCCTTTTAACAACTTCCTTGCTTTCTTCGTACTTACGCCTATTTAATGTTCACTGATTCACACTAAATCTACGTATAAGTAGCTTTATTTCTACTGTGTAGCATAGCCTTCATTGAACACTAACGCAGTTTTAATATCTTTTCTTTACTAAACAGAACTGAATTCAATATTAACTAGTCAGCAACACTTCTACAGAGAACACACAAATTCAAACTTCTACAGTCAGCATAATTCTTCGCGCCCTTCCTAGACACCTGTGCTGTGCGCGTAAGCGAAATCTAATTATATACATATAGCGCGCGGCTGCCGAGATCAGCCAGCCAGGCGCTTAGCTAAAACAGTACAACTAAACGTGATACATCTATCATATATATATACACGTGAAACTAAAATAAACGCACTAAATATACACTGCAATATCTCGCACTGCAAGACTGTACACAAAACTAAGTTCACATCATCTATGATCTGTTCTTTTTTTTATTAGTGACTGTAGGTCTGTGTTTATTTATCAAGGTTCATTGTCGCTGTTGAGCGCTGTGTAAATCTGTAGTAACATCTATTGCTCTTAACCACCATCGCATTCTAGTAGTAAATTGAGGACCATAGTCAGCGGGACTTCTACCCTTTCGAATACCCCATTGTGTTCCAAAAACTGAATTGATCTTACTAGGCCTATATCAAGCAGGCTATGCTACTTGTTAAATTAATGATTTAGTATCGGTGATACTTGTCTGTATTCTGTTTTATTATATTTTATTTGGACCAATAAACTATGATTGATTGATTGATTGATTGATTCATTCATTCATTCGTTCACTGATTCATTTATTAATTAAGTAAGTTAGTAAGTATCTCCTTTATTAGACCACCTGCAAACGCACTGTGGGTTACAAACAGGTTATACAGAGAGGTGGAAGAAACTAAATTATAACATTAGGTGAGCAATTCTATTGGAAACTGTCAAAACTGTCATAACTGTCAAGCTGATGTTAGAGAACTATAATTTAGTATTCATACGCATTTAAGGTATCTTGTCTCTAGCAGTAGGGCCTATAACATTCTGGTGATAAAGCTCTTTCGGGTGAACGCATCCGCTCTGGGAATCTCACGATAATGCGAGCGTGGGGGAGCACGTATGTGCTGATCTTTATTGGAGGAAGTAAGGTATGGAGAACATGGCCCGGGTTGCAGAGTACAGTTGAAAAAGGACTCCGTCAGCTCTCGCACAGAGTGTCAAATTTTTCAAAACCTGCCGGCAGGTACCCAAGTCGCTCCAGCCTTCTGGCGAACGCACAGGGGCGGGAGCGCTGCTCGGTATTAAGGAAGCCCCGCCATGCCGGCGAGGCATACAGCAGCCTTGCAAGCACTGTGGCCATAACCACGTCATGCAGGCGCGGCCCATCAAGTCCGTGGGCAGTGAGACAGCGGAGGGCATAGAGGGATTGGCCAACCTTGATGTATAGGCGTTGGACATTGGAACCAAATCCAAGGCAGTCGGTTATTGTCACCCCGAGGAGAACCAATTCTGAGGCCCTGTCAATGCCTGGAATAGGAGGCCTAGATTTAGGGCGCCTAATGATCATCTCTTTTGACTTTGCACAATTTAACAGAAGGTTGCAGGAGGCAGCCCATTTAGCAATTTGGTCCAGCTCAGCTGCTGTAGTGAGAATGGCGGAAGCAGGGATGAGGAGGTAACAGTCGTCAGCGTACTTAAGCTTAGAGTTACTTAGAGTTGATTGGTTTGAGACCTTTGATGGCAACGAGGAAATGGAGCGGTCCTAAGCCAGACTCTTGAATAATACTGGCATTCATTCATTCGTTCGTTCGTTCATTCATTTATTTATTAATTCATTGAGACTGATTGATTGATTGACTGATTGACTGAATAATTGATTGATTGATTGATTGATTGATTGATTGATTGATTGATTGATTGATTGATTGATTGATTGATTGATTGATTGATTGATTGATTGATTGATTGATTGATTGATAGTTTTGGTCTGCCTTTGTTTCTTTTGCCTTTGAATCTTGCATATAGTGCATTGTGTGGGATTCGGTCAACTGGGATTCTCTACGTGTTCAATCCATCGGAGTCTTCGTTGGACGACTTTGTCTAGCAGAGTTGTTTTGGATACCTATAGTGATTGAAGTAAGGTAGAGGAATTAGAAAGATAATTAAATCTGCATAAAGTAACAGCAATAACGGTCCTAAATTAGACTCATACAGAACATCATATCGAAGACGTTCGACGTACTTGTGACAAAATACTAGGCCTAAAACACATAGCCTTTTGCTGGTTGTGATCAAGGTAAAAGCTTTCAAAGTGTAGCTTTTCAAAGCGAAGTGGAATATGCACCATAGATTTCAAGTTGTTTCAGCAGGACACAATTTGTTAACAGTATCGAAGGGTTTTGTTAAAAATTTAAAGAAAATTTGTGTCGATGGCCTGAGAAATTTTATCCTTCATAATTACAATGGCATTGCATACAGAGTGGTCCAACATAAATCTATGCTGCTGTGGGTATAAAATCTTTTGTGCATTTCTCGAAACATCTGGAGTAGAATGTTAAATAGAAATTGAGTAATAATGAAGAAATTTGACGATTTAGATCACGCAATCTGTGGGCTGTTGACCACAATATGTAACCCTCCTCGCCCTTTGATGCGAGTGACATGTGGACTTTTAGGCTCCACAATGTTCCCTTTAAGCTGCGCTCGTGCGCGCGCACGGCATTTCTAAATAGCGTGCACAGCATTTGTAACAACCCTGTTGTTAAAATCCATTAGCCATATGCTAGGCCTACTTATTTTTGTGTATGCGCTATGCAAATACTTGCAGGATCAGCGACTATTTTTAGCTCGCTGACGGCAGCAGCAGTGAAGGTGATGAAAAATTCTGGAAGAAGCTTGGTATCGTAGCCATATCGTTTTAAATGTTTTCGTGAATTTAAAAGTGTAAATTCCAGTCTTGTTGTCAAGACCTTAAACCTCAAGACCAAGACCAAGACCAAGACCTTGAATCTCAAGACCAAGACCAAGACCAAGACCTTGAGCCTCGAGACCAAGATCAAGACCAAGACTTTGAACCTCGAGACCAAGACCAAGACCAAGACCTTGAACCTCAAGACCAAGACCAAGACCAAGACCGAAAAAATCGAAATCAGGTCAAGACTTCTAAAAATTTTCAAGTCGGAATATTCGCTATTTTAATGAAAACATATGAGTCTTTTATTTTATTCAAGCAAATTAACTTTAAATGCAAACTGCAGAGAAATCCGAATTTGTATTCAAAAGTCCTTCATGCAAACTCTTATACCAAATGCCTTTTGTATTTTATAAAAACCAATTCGCTCAGAATTTTCTGATCAAGTTTGCTGGTGGGCCTCATAAAAATTCCGCCATGTGAAGAAATTTATACGTTCTACAAGTGCTGAAGTCGCTGACACACACAGAGTAGCTTTTCAAGCACTGGATGTAAATGTACAGATAGTGAGTCCTTTTGAAATCTTTCCATGGTTTATCATACCGTCTGATACAGAATAACTGTTGCTGCTGCCAACGGGTTTTCCTGACCAACATGACTTGTATCCATCCATAGATATTGGTCGTATGATGCAAGCAGGCTTGATACAGAATTCTTGAGTTCTGTTAAATGACTGTTCATATTAACAGCCGGTCTTGGTCTTGGTCTTGCGAGACCAAGACCAAGACTTTGAACCTCAAGACCAAGACCAAGACCAAGACCTTGAACCTCAAGACCAAGACCAAGACCAAGACCTTGAACCTCGAGACCAAGACCAAGACCAAGACTTTTAAAAACGAACTCGAGTGCACTCGAGACCAAGACCTTGGTCTCGAGGACAACAAGACTGGTAAATTCTTGAGAAGAATTGTAGTAAAGCTCTAAGTTTAGTGAACTGATCGTTGTTGTTTTAAAGTGGATAGTTTAGTGGTTTGGAAGAAATCGCCAAACATTGGTGCCGTCCGTCGTTGAAGTTGATGTTGAAGTCCCATCCGCCATCTTGCCCGTTGTGAAGTTCGACTGTTTAAATTATATTTGAGTTAAATGGTTTATTCCAGGGAGTATATCTTTTATTTCTATTGTTTGTCGGCCCTCCCAAAAATAGATTTGAAGAGAGGTCTTAACTCAGCCCATTTTTGAAAGCTTGAAAGACAGTTGTAAGTGTCTGTAACTATAATAATAGTCTATCTAACACGTTAGATTAAAATGCATAAGATGTATTATGTAGGCTATATACGAGAGTTAAAGAGCTTATTAAACATTCTACATTATTATGCAAAAGACGTATTATGTATATCAATAAATTAAATAGTCAATTAAACGTTCTAGACTATTAAGTAAATAGGAACTCTGTACATGTATAGCTAAAACCGAACGTTCATGATTATTATGCTACAGATGTTATTAGACATAAACTCGTATTGCATTGTTAAGCACCACTTCATTGAAGTTCATTGGTCTGATATAGCCAGTGTAATTAGGCGACCCTGACAGAGGAACGGTTTCATTCCTTTGTGTTTTCCTTTTGTCACTGATCGCATGTAACTTGAATTTCGTGTTATCGTGTAAATTGTGTACTTTTCAAAGATTGGTGAACAATAACAGAATTTTGATTTGATTGATTGAGTATTGTAGTGGTGTTGTCGACAACAGTTTCTTTACATTGTGATAAATAGCCTACTTGTAAGTATACCCTGTGAAGTAGCCTAGGTTTTTGCCAGTTGATTTGCCAATTGATCGCTTTAATTAAGTGAAACTGAAAATATTGACTGGTAGTTTAGAACTTAAGGTGAACTTTGTGTGGCATTATAAACTTTTCTTTGAGCAATTCTGTAATTTCGAAAGTCATGTTGACATTTAAGTTTTTGAGACCAATCAGGTTGATCAGATGGTGCACACGCCAGATTTGGAGTTCTTATCATTGCTTAGTAATGTAGAAATTAGACGAAAACTGTCAGTATTTCCCAGAATTGACTCGCTATAGAATATTTCAAGAACCTGTAGAAATTCCGGAAATAGAAGAGAATACTGGGTTGTTCTCACTAAGTTACCATGGACCCCCTACGCCTCGGAAAAAGAAGAAGACGGTGGAACATTAAGAATAGGGGAAACCCTATGTTTGTTTCCTGCTCGATTACAATTACCACTTGAAGAATTGCCCCCCTAGCCCTAGGCTTAGGCGAAGTGAACGCATATCGTTACTATACCGCCAGTTTACTATGGAGTTGGACATTGGAGTTTGAATCCCATGATAGTACCCGACCGGAAGTTCCCATCCCGGCGACCTACGGACAGGGGCCGCGGCGCCTCACATTTCCTCCTAGCGCACAAATTTCGTGAGCTTTCATTTATATTTCGAAGTTAAATTTAGCCCATTGTTCCAGCTAATGCCTACGATGTTCAAAAGGCCTGTGTTAAGAAATGTCTTCCGGTGTAGGTCTCGGTCTCTCTGCATAATGATCTACATATGACGGAGGCTTCATGATACATAATGCACACGGTCACAGGTGTACGTATGTGTGGTGTCTGTCTAAGACTCAAAGTCATCCGATGTGTCGGAGATTAGTCGACCCGCAGAAGAAGCGACATTCCGTTGTACCATGAAGATACGTTTATTCGGATACATGTACCAATTAACAGCCAGGCATGATTCTCCCTTGCTGGCTTCAACAGCTGCAGACCCTTTTACGGTAGATCGCTCATCTCTGACCCATGACCGTGGGTCAGCGTCCGTCCGAAATAATAATAATATCTGCCTTATTCGTCTCTCTTTCGCTCTCTCACTCGCTCTCTGGTTTCTCTCGCTCTGTTTCTGTTGCAGTTTGCCTCTGTCTCTGTCTCTGTCTCTGTCTCTGCCTCTGTCTCTGTCTGTCTGTCTGTCTGTCTGTCTCTCTCTCTCTTATATATATATATATATCTCTCTCTCTCTCTCTCTCTCTCTCTCTCTCTCTCTCTCTCTCTCTCTCTCTCTCTCTCTCTCTCTCTCTCTCTCTCTCTCTCTCTCTCTCTCTCTCTCTCTCTCTCTACAAAGCCATGTGGCCTGTACACACTATTATTTCCAGATGATGAATTACTCGAATGAAAAGTGTTTGAGCTATGCATGTTGGCAGACACCATAGGCGCCGACTTCTTGGGAGAGAAAGTTCAGTGGGTGCCTGGCACCCAGAAGAGTTCGGACCATAAATTCAACTTGAGAATTACAACTACAACACAAATACCCAACATTGCATGATCTTACAGTCACAGCCCGTACATAAATAAATTATTTATTCATTATTTAAAAAAAATAACAGTGTAACGTTGTCACCGGTTTCCAATACTTTTTCTAACCTCGTAACCTTTGACAAGAAATCCAAAAATCCGCTAAAACTCGCCTAAATAAGGAGAGTGGAAGGTGGAAGGGAAGAGGAGGAAGGACCAGGCACCCAGAGACAAAAGCAAAAGTTGGCGCCTATGGCAGACACAGAAAGTTATGACGTTGGACAGACTGAGATTGCTAGATAGTCAGTGAAGTAGGCTACTGTAAACTAATGACGACGAATACAAGAAGCAGGTTTGCAAACAGTATCGTCGTAAATACATAGGAATCGGAAGATTTCAGGTAGGAATGTTCAAGACATTTGCCGATGTAGTATGTCCTTGAAAATGAAGAATTCTCTGAGTTACGTTGCAATGCATCTCGTCGATATTATGTGCTACTTTCCTGCATGCATCTAGAGTGGACTCTGAGCGCCGCTCAGCCTTATGAATGCAACGAAGACAAAAATTCATAATGGACCAGGCTGATCACTTGGACTGTCTAATAAGAATTAGAGATTTTTTATTCTGGGTCAAACAATTGACCTGGATTACGTGAATGCTCGTTAGCAATTTCACAAAGACAGACGTAAGAAAATCAAAGCCTAACTTTGTGTCCCTTTAATGCTCCACAAGGATTTTATAGCCGTTCATAGTCTAACAGACGTGCACAAATTGTTTAGGAAATAACTTCGATCATATCGGTCCCTATACGCTGATAAATGCAATCGTAGAAAGTATACTGTTGTGATTCGATTAATCTTTAGTTATACTTAGTTGCTATAACTTATTGAGTGGCATCGTCGGAAGTTTGACCGAGCATGAGGGCAGAGAACCCGAAGAAGAAGTTGTAGCTATATGTAGGCCTAACAATAATTCTATACGATTCTATTACAATGTTGTCACGTACACATAAATGCTACTTATTTATTTCAACTCCACTTTAGCCTTTCTTGTTCTATATGGCGCGATTTTCTAGGCTTATAGTGTAGTCTTGTGCAGGGCCTACTATCCCTCTGTAAGCTGGAAGCAATTCCCTTTACTGTAGACCCCTCCCCTATCTCCCCTCTCCTTCCTCCACTACATCTCTCCACTCCACTCCCCCTCCCCTTCCCCACCCAATTCCCTCCACTCTCCCTTTACCCCCTCCTGTACATTTCCCTCCCCTCCCCTTGGGGGTCCTGGAGTCCTCCCCCGGAAAAGTTTGGATTTCTACATTGCCGTAGGCGAGTCTAGCGCATTTTTGGAGCAAGAAAACTAGCTTTGGAAGACTACATTTTAGTTCAACTGAACTGTTGAATTAATTTCTGCAGGGCTCACAGTGCACTGTAAAAATTTTATGGAACAAGCTGTAATAAATATGGCAAAAAATTTCCAAAATATGGGACACATGTTAAAATATTGGGCAATATAGGATACTGTTCAGCAAATATATGGGGATTTTAAAGATTGCATTATGAATGCACATTTCTGGTGTAATGCAGCGGTAAAAGGCTCCATCCCTGCCTACTACAGTGTTATCCAGCCGACAATTATTTTTGCAGGAATATTTCAAGACCTGATAATCCCATTTTCACTGCACTACACAACAATAATTGTAGCACTGACCAACTAGATTTCTAAATCAACAGAATTGTGAATGCTTTTCTTCAATTTTTTAAAAGATTTTTTGCATCTTTCATCAACAAAAAATAGCAGAACATAGTGACCAATAGCTAAAGAAAAACAAGTAATAATGATGCACTATAACACTGCTTAGACACTGTAATCTCAGCAAATATTGCATGGCCCATAATACTGATACATCACAATACTAAGTTGAAACTGTCGTTCGAAGACCTTCGAAACATAGTCAATAATGGCCAATAGCAATGTTTAATCTAAAATGTTCAGTCCTTCGATGTTGCAGGACGAAGTATTTTGCTTGCCTGAGTCAGTTGAACAGCAACACCCATTTCATTAGGGGGGAAACTTTTCCCCCTGGCAAAAATTGGAAGCAGTCTGCTTTCTTCCCCCCCCCTACGTAGTAGGCCCTGGTCCTGTGGTGAAGATTGAGGAGCAAGCCTCTCTAGACGTCTCTGCTAACCCCAAATTGCCCACCACGCACACCGCACCAGGTATCCCTGCTAGAAACAAAGAGCGTGGTGAACGACCGAGTTCTCTTCGGTATAATCAAGTCCTGCGAATTAGGAGTCTGAAGGAAGGACTGACTGTGGAGGACATCGAAGCAAGAGATTGTGTCTCAGTAAAAACACCGAGAGGAAGGCATCGAAAACCGCCTCTAAAATTCCCGAGTATAACCCAACTGACAATGGATCGCCATTTCGCCATTAGAAGTTAGAACCTGCTCAGGGACAGAGAACTTGAAGAGAGATATATAAATACAAGCTTGCACGTAGGCCTACAATATATTAAATTTTAGTAACGGTCACAAATGTTACTGCCTACGCGGCAGGCGAATGCGCGCACGGCCAACAAAATTAGAGAGAACATTGGACACAGTCTGACTGATGCATGTTCTCAGTTGGTCTCCCACAGGGTTCCATCTTAGGGCCCCTACTCCATTTTGCACACTGCCGATATCTGCCATTTTCTTTCTTCTTTGGGAGTTAGGACTCATTAGCATGCAGATGATACCCAGGCACATGTTCATGGACTAGTCGTAGAGCTCTATAATCCTTATTGGAGAAAATGCTTAAGACATCGAGAAGCTCTGTACCTGGATGCAGGGCCACCGACAGAAATTCCGGGCCCCTAGGCAGAGCAGTCACGGGCCCATATATAGGCAGGGCAGTTACGGTCCCCTAAACTATCTTTAGGCTTTATATATAAATATAATATCGTAGGGTCGTACGAAAAAATAAAATAAAAACACAAATTGAAATAATAAAAGTGCGTGTACGACCGTACTATATCCTATTATATACACACACACACACACACACACACACACACACACACACACACACACACACACACACACACACACACACACACACACACACACACACACACACACACACACACACACACACACACACACACACACACCTACACACACACCTACACACACACACACACACACACACACACACACAAACAAACACATACACACACACACACACACACACACACACACATACAACTATGATTTTATTCAGATGCTTGAAGTTTAGACTGATTGTAGTTAAGTGTCAGATAATATATTTTAAAAGGCATAAATCATAAACTTTGTATGACTGATTATAATATTTTTCGTAAGTTGATTGCGGGCCCGGCCCGGGCCCCTAAAAGTCGCCGGGCCCTGGGCATTTGCCCCCTTGTCCCCCCTCTCGGCGGGCCTGCCTGGATGTCATCCAACCGCCATCGGCTGAACCCCGGGAAAACCCAGTTCATCTGGGTTTATGATCATGGGCTGATCTGCAAATCGACCTTTCTACTTTCAATATCGCTTCCCTGATATTTTTCAACAACTTAGCGAGATTTGTGCTTGACCAGCCAGGAATTGACATTTTCTTAGTGTGCCGGAGGGGTATGCCAAACATGCCGTTTTCACCTTCACCAGATTCGCACGATACACCGTTCGCTTAGAACTCAAACAAACACGAGTTTCAGGCAACGCATTTATATGCACAACGGTTGATTATGGCAATGACATCCATGCAAGAATAACTCTTTCGCGCATTGGCCAATTAGTAGGGTCAATGTATGAAAAAAAGTGATGAACCCCAAATAAATTGCAAGAAAACGTTTTATGATGATTTTCGGGTGCATTAGGTCTGGAGATGAACATACTACAAGTTTACCGAAATCGGACCACGGGAAAAGGTCAAATTTTGGCGCCAAAAAAGATCGCGGTTAGCAAGCTGGATTTTTAGCGGTTGCATGGAAAAACAAGATGGCGGACAAAATGGTGTTTCCATGACATACATGACTTTACTTACAGCCATTCGAAGATATTTGGCCGCCATTTTGTCTGCCATTTTGTTTTTTTGGCAGTGCAACCGCTAAAAATCCAGCTTGCTAACCGCGATTTTAGTTTTCAGCAGGGTCAAATTAGTTTAGAAACATCTGTTAGAAAATTGTTACATGATTTGCTTCTGGGAATTTAAGCAAGTTGTGTACATTTGAGTCATTCATTCTCCATTGGCGGCCATCTTTTTTGGCGCCAAAATTTGACCTTTTCCCGTGGTCCGATTTCGGTAAACTTTTAGTATGTTCATCTCCAGACCTAACGCACCCGAAAATCATCATAAAACGTTTTCTTGCAATTTGTTCGGGGTCAAATCGTATATTGACCCGACTAAATTGCAGCCCAATTTAAACGCTGCGGCTCGTCTAAATGGAGGTATACCTAGGTTTGGGCAGTTTTTCAGCTTCATACTGGAGGAATTTCAGCTAGATCAATGCCCACAAAATTGCGCAAGATTCATTTAGGATGATGGCAAACTATGGCAAGCAGCACTTTGCGGACGCCCTGGAGAATCCCTATTGTGCGAGGGGAGCAAGATATGGGCCAGATAGGGTTGGCTGTCTGGGTAAATCTTGTTATGCCTTATTCCTTATGTCTCCCCAGCGCATGAGAAATAATGGAATCAGTCTTAACATCGGTCAAATTGTGAACCTGCTGCTTAACAACTTCACCATAAATTGTTCTTTGCTCTGGTTTAGTTGTGTCCCTAGTAGTTCAGAGTCAAATAGTAAGCGTACTATTTAACTGTACTGCTTCTTGTTCTCCTTTCTCTACGTGCAAACTAACTCTGGATGAAGGGTTTCGGCTGACGAAAGATTGCGATTGAGACAGACTTTGGCGCAGTGTAAATGCACCACGTTAGTTTAATCTAAAGTGAAATGCAACGATGACGCTTCTTAAGAGGAGGAACTTAACTTAAAAATGAAGGTTTATGCATACACGTTAAATTGCACAAAACGTTACCTCATTTTCTCCGCATTTCAGTTCCAAGGTTGAGAATTGCCAATAACTAAAGGAAGCTCTGTTAGCCTACCAGACCACAGTCGCCACTGTGTTAGTAATATATGTATTCGTTTAAGTTATGATTAGGCCTATTATTATGCATTTATTGTGCGCCACTATCTAATGACCAGGCATCAGTCGATGGCGCTAAACAATTATGAGTGAGAGGCTTGCTCTAGGTCCATACACAGAGGTTCAAACTCGTATAGGCCTACTCTCCGTGTTACAAGGCGAGCGCTCTAATCAGTCGGCAACCGTGACTGTTATCTCACGACATAGAGGCCTATACCCTACCCATAAGTCATCCGCTGTAGTCTGGTCATCGTTTCCAGTGTCTCAGTATACCTTCAAATCATCCCGTTCTCCCTCACAACTGAAATAGAATCGTACTATGCTCAACTCCTATCGAACGAGGGCTTACGTTAATATTGTATTAAACAGTGCGCGTGACACTGCAGTAGATTGGGTTTCACCTTGGTAGGTGGGGTATTTTGGTGCTAGCTTTAGAAAGGACAGGACCCTTGTGTAGGAACGTTGAGAGATTTCGTAACGCCCAAATGCTCAGCGTCATGGATTGATGCTTGTCAGATAATACTGAGCTTTATGAATTTAAAAAAATAATAAAATGCAAATCAGGTAGTTTGAATTCCTATTTCTTGTTATGATTTATAGCGCAGATTGGATATAAAACTGAACGTCATCATAATTAAAAGTTGCTCTTTAAAATAAGGCGGTTATTCTGATTTGAGTTAAATTTAGTTTTGTGCATGTTTTAACTTTCATACAGCTGATTTCTGTAAGCACGCTGTTGTAGCATAATAGTAATTTTGTCATTTGTAATCGAGAATTAATATAGCTCCACTCATAATCAGAGGCGCTCCCGACCCGGGTCAGAGTCTTCACTGACAAAGAGAAATGGTTTCGTAATACACAGTACAGAGGCATACGCGTTATAGAAGCGGATGAAATTGTAAGGTTAGAAGAATTATTAGATTTTATATGGCTCCTACAGATTATATTTTCTCCATATCAGATTAGCCGAAACTACAAAAGGGCATGCCGCCTCGGCAGATAGATAAGTCCGGTTCAAATATCTTGGGGAACTGTAAACTCTAAGAGGTGAGTGATATATTACAACATGAGGTATAATTTAGGTAGTTCCGTGAGCGAACCACGCCTATCCATAGAGAATCAGTCTATTGGCTGAAGTAATCAAGCAAGGATTTGCCTAAGAAGTTAAGTTAGACCCCACCTTCTAGCTAAGACTGACAACTCCATTTTTGGGAATTCAACGCTAGAAAGATTGGGGACTAGTGACATCCCAGACAGAACACTATAGACTCCGTACAACTTACCATATTCGAAAGGCAGTAATTTCTTGGATATAAGACATAGTAACAGCATGCCTGAGAGGAGATAGTTGCCTGGTAACAGATATAATAGTCAGTAGAATAGAACAGACACTACAGAAGGTTTATTTCGGAAAAATTGATTATAGATTCGTTGAGGCTGATATCCTCGTCATTCTGTGATATAGATTAAGTAATCGAGTATATATTCAGAAGTATATCCACGTTAAACAGACATTCTTATTCAGAATGACAATTATCATCGCAGTGTAAGCCTATCTGATAGCAGTGGATAGTGCTATCCGATAGAACAATGTCATAAACCAATTAATTGCCGATTCGAATATTGGAGTCGTTTGTAGGTCGGAGAGATGGCGTGTGCAGTCGACAGAGTATCCAGGGGCTTCTGTTAATTTTCCGCTGCACTAAAGTGATTGCTCATCGTCGTCTGTTGGGAAGACAAGGAAAGAACACACGACTGCAAGAGAGGGAAGCGGATGGACGGAGTATAGGTGTGGGAGAGGCATGCAGGAGGCATGGCGCCTCGACAGTTCCTGTCCGATCATAAATTGATCTGCAGTTGCGAGATGCGTTGCATATGATGTTTCTGTTTCTTCCAACCCTGAACGCCTATATAGACCAACGGGGACTTTGAAATGAAGAAGAATCGACCGTAGGACAAACAGCTGGACGAATTGGATATGAGGACGGTCGTAGGAAGATCGGACCGTGAGAAAGACTGGGAGGAGGGAAACAGATCGAGGAGGAAGAGGAGGAGGTGGAGGAGGAGGAGGAGGAGGAGGAGGAGGATAAATAAAAACAGGAGGAGAAGGAGGAAAAGAAGAATGTGAACGGACGAATAGACAGTTAGTCTGCCCACCAATTTCATGGGTTGCTTTATATTATAAGGGTGCAAGAACTAGTCCTTTAAGAGTCCGAACATATCCAATGACAATGCCTCTGCGCCGGATGGACAGAGAAAGAGAGGAAGAGATGTAGGGAGAGACAGCGAAAGGAAGAAGCAGAATGAGGAGAAAGGAGGAAGACTAACGGATCCTTAATGAGGTGAACTGCGACGAGGCTGCGTTACAGTAGGACCTGCGTGTATAAAATGATCTTATAAAACTTTCTGGAATGTCTGCCGAAATAGAAATTTTTGATACGACATCAGAGGTTGCACCCAGACGACATCGGCCTAACAGAAGGAAACGAAATAAGCCGCGTTGTTTTGAGTTGATAAAATTCGATTTTATTTCGATTTCGAAGATAGGCCTACCGTTCGCCTGTCTTTGACGGTTGACTTTGCGTGATGCATATCTACTGAGTTTGTGCTCTCTTTTTGCTTTTGTTGCGTTCAATCGATTCTACCTTGTTGCAAGGACATTCTAAAGTAGGCCCTATGCTAGTGCTGTGTTAATGGCTTGTCTGTCTTGAAAGTTGATCTCCACTCAACATAAGAAAAGAACTGCTCACTGGCTGTCTGAGCCAGTGAGCAGTTCTTTTCTATAAGTACAAATAAGTACTCGCTGCCCTTATTAATACAACGGTACCGCTTTAGGTTAGGAACGCCAGCGTGGCACATTTGTCTTGGCATAAGAGTGTTTACAGTTGCTGTATTACCATCCTATTACAACTTACATCATAACACTTTTAACCCGCAGCTTACAGAGTAAAATATGTAAATATGTAACTGACGACTGCATCAGCAAAAACGTTTCTTTAAACTACAATAAGTTCCTTGGACTTCACCTCCGTAATCGTAATCTCGGAATTTCTGCTGCGCCCCATATTCACAGGCGCTCTATCAAAAATAAAATCAATTGGTAGGTAAAGTCAGGTTCGGTTCCAGCTCCAAGAGTCAGTCAGACGGCTATGGGAGAGTGGCATCTAGAATTATAGAAGCAAAGGGATACAAATAGTAGAGGAGGAAACTGAATAGGAGTTGCTGAAGAGGAATATTGTCAACTTTAAAAAGGAACGGCGCCATGATTTTAACAGGCACAGAGTTGATGAGCAAATAGGATGGGCGGGTAGCTGGCGAATCGAGTCAAAATGCAAAAAGTCTATCGCCTGAACCATTTTCTTTGAACCTGGAAATCACAGGACACGTGACACGTCGTGACAAGCTAACCATTCAGAATACGTGAGATATCAATAAATCATAACATAACGTACAGTTTATTTTATCATTTGGGGTTTTGTTTTTCCGCCAGATAAAATACCATCGCGTGTTGATAACAAAGTATATTATTCTGATGCGCTCCCTTAGAATATGGTGCAGATTTCCATTTTAAAACGATCGTGTCCGATATCGGAGTAAGAGTAAGGTAATGCCAGAGGCTACACTTCCATTGACGTGGGTCTGTACGTGCTGTCGTGTGCTTTCTCTTTTGTGATCAGCTGCTCTCTTATGCCACTCTTTCATCGCCGTTCAGGTGGACAGGACAGCAGTCTAACCATCTGTAGAGATCAACCCATCTTCCGATTACTTCATTTCTACATCATGTTCTTTTCCATCCTCATCTTTCTTCGTCTTCTTAGAAATCTACAACTACACAGCCTCTGAAGAATTGAGGAAATGCATATGTCTTGAAGTACGAGGCGTCTGAACGCCGCGCCTAGAGTCCACTGACTACAGACGACGGGTTCACTACAGATCTTCACTGGTCCGCCACAGACAATGCAACAAGATGTTCTCGTTGCATCTAAGATTGAACAACTGATGACAGCGACTGCAATTTCCTTTGGGATTAGAAAGAAATTTGTCGTCATATGAAAAGTCATCGGCCAATGTTACAGATGGTCGACGACGGATCCTATGGTCTTTGCACCGATCGTCGATATGTCAATCTCACAAATCTACACGTCCGGCCACATGTTGCACTGGTCGGTTAGGGAACAAGAACAATTATTCAGCGCCTATCGGTGACAACGTTTCATTAACGCATGCTGTAGAGGAGACCTTCAAAGATCGTTTGAAAGTCATGCTGTCTACTACATGTTTAGACTATGACACTATATCAAGGGTATCAGCACAATCAGCCTAGGATTTCTGCCGAAACAACCCTCTAATGCAGGGGTTCTCAAACGGTGGTACGCATACCCCTAGGGGTACGCCAGGTGCCGCTAGGGGGTACGCGAAAAAAAATTTAAAAAAATTTCTATGAGTTTATTCCCATGTTTCTTTAGCTATTGACTATTGAAGTCACTATTCTACGTCCACCATACGCTTCTTTTTATTAAAATTTTCTATGAGTTTATGCCCATCTTTCTTTGATAATTTGGACCAGTTTTACGATGTTTTAATTCAATTTATATTTAAAATACCTGGCGTGAAAACATGGCTGCTAATTTTAATTGACATCCATAACATACAAAGAAAACACACCACTAGCACTCCCGACCCAACATGGAGAACCCTCGTTCAAACAGAATAGATTTTAAGCACTTGCGGAACAGAGAAGAAGAGAGACTGACTATCTCAGCTCTGCGGCCAGGAACAGACGAGGCAGAGATACGTCGGTGAGCCAAGATAACATGGGGCAATGATTCCCTCCAAGCAGTTCCACATGAATGTTAAAATCTTTAATTCGATGCATTGAGGGATAGGCAACCAGAGCAGTGTATCACGCATGTAGGTAGATATGTGGCCAAATTTCTGGATGCCACCAATCAGGCGAGTAGAGGCAATAATGAGAACAGGCTGTAATTTCAAGCTAAGATAGGAGCCAAGGTCAGAATAGATAGCATTTCCAAAATCGATTCTGGAGGAGATGAAGGTGCGGATCAGTGCAGAAGCAGTCTGTGTAGTAAGTGATCACCGCACAGAATGGATCTGACGGAGATGATAGTAACAGGTACGACATACATTGTTTACATGGTTACATACATTATGATAAAACTAATCAGGGACGCTCTCTGCGTTAGCATATAATATGTGACGCCAGGGGTCAAAACCCGTCACATGTCGGTTTATGACCTTTTTATTTAGTCATATTCTACAATTAATCTGCTTCAAAATACTTTTTACAGAATGAAAATATCTTTTTGCTAACTAAAGTAATGCTCGTTTGATTCTTTCATTAATATCTAGTGAGAAAATCGAATAAAAAATTTCGGAATATTCGTGTCATCAAAGTCCTCAGCAACCAATATCTGATTATACTACAATTTTGCTGGGCAATAAAAGGCTATATCCTGTATCGAATAAAACAAACGGCATCAAAATCGGATTACTACATTGCAAATTATGGCAAATTCATAGGCAACTGGTGAATTGAAGAATGTTCAATATTTTGAACCCCTCTCGCCTATTTCGGCTTCTATCTCAATATCTAGGAAGCGACAAGCGACGGGTTTTGAGCCCTGGCGTCACATATGGTATCAAATGTCATTAAGAATTGGAATTTCATCAGTTAGCAAAACAATGCACAGAAAACTAGGAAGGATGACCAGTATCCGACCAACACACACACACACACACACACACATTTGAATCCCAACCAAAGGATTCCCACCCACAGTTGACAGATATCATCATGTTCAGGTACACTGGACCCCCCAGTTGCGTCGATCGAACACGATGACTCTGCAGCCGAGCAGTACCTCATTTGTAGAAGGTGATACACATCCTGCTACTCGATGAGGCGTAGGGTGCACGAAAGATAGGCATTCTAGCTGTGCCGGTGGGTAGATTGAAGCACTACCAGTGACTTACAGTCGAAGTCACTCCAAAGGGGATCCGCGTCTTCCCTCCTCCACCGAGACGAAAATCACCAGATTGGAGACGGCGTAACTGCGAAATGTAAATGATGTACAACGGATGAAATAGAGGCCTATGTATGTAGGACGTTCATTCGAGCTAAGATGAAAAGTAATAAAATGTTAGATCAGAGCATGCCAGATAATGATAATACAGATAATACCTCTTTTCGTTGCTGGGCTTAAACTAGACCAGAGGTGGGCAAACTACGGCCCGCGGGCCGGATCCGGCCCGCCAACACTTTTTATCCGGCCCCCACAATTCTTCAGAAGATTTTTAAACTTCAGACCACGAGAAGTTTTCTTCTTTTTACAGGGGCGCTTCTCTCTTGCTTACTATTCCGGTCTCGTCTCTAATAACTCAATACGTTAACTCTGCCGATCTGCCTCACCTCCCTGCAGAGGTTTTTGCATAATGATCTGTATACGCAGAAGTGAAATCCGTTCAAGTAAAGCTAATGTTGCTTTCAAAGTAGATGAAAGAACAAAACTACGGGAAATTTCCTACCCTACAGTTGCAAACTGCAGGGTAGGAAAACTATAGCCTACAGCTGTCAAGTTTGAGAGAAGAGTTCTCCAGACGATTTGTGGATTTTAAATCAATTGAGACTGAATTTGCTGTGCTTATTATACCGTTCACATTTGACATTGACAATTAGCTCATATACGGAACTTCAGTTGGAGTTAACCGACCCACAACGTGACATTGTTCTCAAAGAACAGCTCAAAGGATCAGACCTGATAACATTCTTTTCTTCGCTCAGGAAGGAAAATTTGAAAAATTCTCTAATCTAAAAACTTTTGCTTTAAAAATGTTTGTGTTATTTTCATCCACTTACATCATTCTGTCAACAAAGGTTTTCAACTATGAAGATAAACAAATCCAAGTACAGATCTCAGTTAAGTGATCTAAACATGAACTCAAACTGTGAATTGCAACTAGCACAATCACTCCTGATTATGGAAAACTTGTTAATGCATGTTCACAGTCGCATACATCTCATTAGTGACAGCCAAAGTGTAGTTAATATATTATAAATAAGTGAACTTCTTTTCATGTTAGTCGTTATTAAAAGTTAACAATTTGTTATCCGGCCCTCCGAAGTTTTTGGCATTTACTGTGGCCCCAAGTGCAAAAAGTTTGCCCACCCCTGAACTAGACTATCTCTTGTTTGTAGCAGTGTTCGCCTACCTCGGCCTATAATCTATTCCAAATCAAATCAAGTCAAATCAAATAATCGTTTATTTCTTCAAACCAGTTGACACAACGCAATTGGTAACAATGATCATTGATAAGTAATTAAAATGATTAGAAATCTCTCAGCTGAAAATAACTCATCTCATTACAATGCTAATACAATTAACGATATATAGCCTAACCCTCGATATAAAGTTTTTGTCATTAATTGGAAGGGAGAAATTGTGTGTCCGAGGGCGAAGAAGATAAGGAGTGGGTCGACTATCAGGGAAGTATGGGCAAAGAATAAGTTGTGGGTTTGAGATCACTGCTTTAAGTAGTCATCTGCCAATCATCTGCCAATCATCTGCCATCTGCCAATCGAGTCATCTGCCAATCGAGCGAGATCATCTGCATTCTGAAAAGACGAAGGGCGGTATTTTTCGCATAAGCGTTAGGAGTCTATCAATTCTGTTCTTTTCTTCTTGACTCAGGTAACCCCATCATAAGGGGAAGGCATACATAACTGAGGATAGGGTGGTTGCTCTTGCAATATCTTGCATTGTTGGCGATGTAAAGTCATGTGATCGAAGGGCTCTCAGTGTATAGAGGGATGAAGATGAGGCCGTTAGGACTGCATCCAGATGTGACATCATCTTTAAATCAGGTCGTATTGTTACCCCCAAGATTTTAATTGAGGAAGCTCATTCCGCCCCTGGAATAATTTGGAGATAAGAGGCCCTGCTTCTTTATAGATATAATCATCTCCTTTGTTTTCAAAGGATTTTAGGCGAAGGTAACAGCGGTGGTAGGCCTACATCCGGTGTAATCCTGTGGGCAGTTGACCAGCACTATCTATAGGTTTGAATTGACGATGACTTTGCACCTCATCTCTATCCTTTTGTACCGAGTTTAACGCTCGGATTACCACCACGATTTAATCTATGCGAACAACAGATTTCACAGACACCGTGGGTTAATCAGTGTCAAAAACGTCAGCAGATGTCGCATCATTACACGCGCCATCATTGAAACGACAAATTTGACAACACGCTGCTACAACGAGCACTCGATTCTGCCTTCGTCAGTTGTCTTCCTATCAGCCCTGATTGACTCTTTTCTGCGCCTGGCTGAGGGCAGCGACCTTAAGAGGGGCAAAATAACGACGAGGAACAGTTTAGAGAAAACTGAAGCAAATTTTCTAACAGCATTCAGCCACCTGTTCACGTATTAACCTGTTGTATGCATGTATTTGGCTTTTAAAACCAAATTGAAGAACCTCTCGAAAGTGCTGTTAACACGGTTGGTTATAATTGGTATTTAAACAGTTAATCGTAAGTTACGACTGCCTGTTAATCTAATGGATTTAAACAGGTGCATTTTAACAAACGAAGAGAATGTTATTGGGCCAAGTTAACAGAAATAAGTAAGTAAGTAAGTATTTTCTTTATTGAACCGCTTGCAAGAGATTAGCACTCCAGTGTACATGCATCAAATAACACAGTACAGAATACAACAGTAAAAAAACAACAACAGCATCATAATCAATATGAATATAGCAGTCTCTCAATGAAATTTTTCCTCATGTTATTGTCCAGTGGAGTAAGCACTCTATCGTGAGACCGAGGTCTGAGAACGTAAATTTTAGGTTTCTTGGGTGGGAGCAATTTGTGGAAATGGTACGAATGTTCGTAGGAAGTCTGCTCCAAAGAGAAGAACCTATGCAGGACAATGCCCGGCGATGTTATCGTGCTGATGGAAGTGAGGAACCTGCAGTGTAGATCTTCCCTGCAGGCAGCTGAGCGAAGCAGTTGACCACCTGACTAGGCGGCAATCGGCACTTGAACAACTGTCGTTCAAATGTCGACCGACGAGGTCCGATCTGAAAACGGGATTTGAATTTCATTCTTTCATCAACAGTGCAGCACATACTGTGAAATGTAAGTGAATTTGGAAGTGGTCTGTCTGGTGACCCAACCCGGACTTCCAATGGACATCTATCTCAGGACAACCCTACTGATACGATGCAACGCTCGTGAATAAGCTGGTGTTTGTACTTTGCTTGAGAGTAACGCTTCAGACATTTGGAGTTTAAATTATGATTACGATTACGAGAATTTGGGTGAATTTGGCCGCTAGAACTGGTGCAGTTCAGAACGTACTGGTGCAGTTACCTTAAGCGCAGCACTAACTTAATTTATGAATTCATCTACGACGGAAAAGGGGGCATACTTCCAGAATCTACTGCATGCAAACCTCGGAGTTCGCTCGTATAAATATAAAATTGTTGAATATGCCTGTAGCTATGGTTGCTCAGTTAGAAACACTGTTTCACTGGAATTGTATTAACACTTTTAATGACTGCCATATGATAATACACAGTTTTCAATTTTTTTAGTTTGCTTAGACCAATAGTTTACCGTTTGTATCTATTGTTGTTGGAAAGTGTTGTCATTCATCTGGCGCTATAAATATTTCCTACAGACCTCAACTGCATGAAAATTGAATTTGCTGTAGGCTGAATTTGCAGTTGACTGAATTTGCAGTGGATTGAATTTGCAATGGACTGAATTTCCAGTGAGCTGAATTTCCAGTGAGCTGAATTTCCAGTGGGCTGAATTTCCAGTGGACTGAATTTCCAGTGAGCTGAATTTTCAGTGGGCTGAATTTCCAGTGGACTGAAAGAACTGCTGCTGAAATGGCTGCTGTCGTTTCGAGGAGTCGTCTGTTGGTGGCCATAAGGAGAGGCATTAGTTGTCTTCTACGGTGGACGCGGACAGTAGACGTCAGATATGGCTGCTGCCGTGAAGAAGAATGTGACTCACGGGGCGCCGTCTAAGTATCGACTAATGGTCTGCCTCAAATTAATACGTATTCGACGCGTCATTGTTGTTGAAGGCTGCGGCCATTGGCAGCACACATACGGATCAATCAACTCTTTCCATGCAACAACAGCAAACCGTATACGATGAAGGCGGCAGCGGCGGCGGCGGCAGCGGCCTGCTCGCTCGTCTGCCGTCGCTGCTCTTAAGTTCCTTTTGGGGGCATCGCATGTCTGCGTGGACCGATCGCCGTCTCATCTCTAGACGACAATTCGTCACTCAATACATGCCATTATGGTCCTTTAATAGACGTTGCATTGTTAATACCATTAAGAACACCACGCAACTCTACACTGAGGCGGATATATTTCACTTTAAAGAGATCTTCTGGCGACCTAGGGTCTGCTCACGAAATGGTCCACCAACCAAGAATTATTCACCTGTGGGGTTAGATGAGGGCAGGAACGAGTAGCGAATGCAATAGGGATCGAAGATAAAACTGAACATAGTAAAAACTAAAGCACACAAACATACTTCATATAAAAAAATCAAAATAAACAATCGCCAAACAAATAGCTGAGAAAAAGCGATAAATTTTCATGCACGACCGAATGGAATAAAATTTAGGACTTCTTTACTTCTAAGCACATAGGCCTACTTAGCAGAGAACTCGCCAATGCTGAAATTTTCCCGTTATCTTATCATTTTTATTTGCTAAATTATGAACTTTTTGTTCTTTATAAACTTGTGTAGCGCTTGTTTAATCTAATCTAAGAACTTTTATAGAGCGGACGTCATAATGCTCAAGGCTTCAGATGATTGTCGTTATTAAGCAAGATCATTGCGCAAGCCAAATTCCAGGGTGAGTCCATTCGAAAGCCAAGAAGGAAATTCGAGAAAACACAGAACAGCCTAATGAGGAAATAAGTCCAGGAGAAGATGAGATGTTAGTCGAGATCTGAAGGTCAGAAGAGACTTTGCAGAGCGAACGTTTGACAGAAGATATATACATGTAGTGCCAAAGTTTATGGCAAGCAACAGAAAACACGCACTTGCTGAGAGCTATCCTTGTCCATGGAATAGTCAGATTGAGAGAGTCAGAAGACCTAGTAAGTGCAGAGAGGGTTTGTGGAGTCAGCAAGACTGAAGATAGCAAGATTGATTGAAATATAGTCTTATATAAGCCCTATAATTATTGCCCAGTCTTGAAAGTTGTTCGCTTTTCTATCGACAGCCAATGCTATGATCGGTGACACATGGTCATACTTTGGAGTTTTAGTGATAGCTCTGGCCAAGTTATGTAGATAAAATAAAGTAAGATAAGAATATTCTTTTATAAACCAACTGCTATACGTATTTTGGTTAATATACAAAGTTATAATCAAACATCATGGTCGTGATCAAACATCATCAAAACCAGTGATGGGCACTAAACTAATTTTTTAGTTAAACAAACTATTTTTCAACTAAAATAAAACAGTTTAGTTAAAGTTGGCAACTGATTTTGGAAATAAGTTAACAAAACCAAAAAATAGTTATTTAAACTTTTTCCAACTTTTCATGACAAACATTCTCACAATGATCGAGGTTAAGTAAACTGTAATAATGCAGAGCATCAATGACAAACTATGTAATGTGTACTCTGTAATACCCTGCTACAGTTTTAGGCCTACCAGAAAATAATTAAGAAAAGAAGGTGATCAAGTGTTTCGTCAGACCTTGATGTGGTTCGGAAAGTTGGTTGTAGACGTAATATTTCCAGAGAACCTTTTATTCACACAAAATGGACTTTTGCACTGAAGTTCTTACACTTGCTTTAATGCTTTTGTCTTCTTGCAGTTTTACCTCAGTGAAGCAAGTAGTGAATAATAAACTATTCATTTTTTTTACTGATGTAGCCTTTAAATGAAATCGTATCGTATCGTATCTAGTAAGTTATAAGGCACCTCTCGCAGTATAAACTATTCAGAGGCGCCCTCAGTGCATGAGCCCCGTGGAAACAGAAACGTTTCGCGCAAGCGACTAGATGCTGGAGAGATTCCCGTCATGAGTTTGGTTCGTAGTCGAGAGGGAAGACCATTCCAGGCAGAGGGACCTGTGACAGCAAAAGCTCGACGTTGGGCCAGAGTGGTCCTAGTACGAGGGACAAGGAGATCAAGACGGCCAGTAGAGCGCAAAGGACGAGCAGAAGTTGCAGAGAGAGGTTGCCGCATAAGGTCAGAGAGGTATTTAGGGGCAAGCCGTAGCTGGGATTTGGAAACCAGAAGGAGGATCTTATACTGGATACGCGAAGTAATCGGGAGCCAGTGTAAGACTTCAATCATATATGTGGAAAAATATGAGCAAAGCGAGGAAGACGTGCTATGAGCCTAACAGCAGCATTTAAGACTGATTGGAGGGGGAGAGGCGTAGCATGGGAATATCGAGGAGGAGCGAGTTACAGTAGTCAACCCGAGAGCAAATGAATGCATGCACAATGGAGGTAAAGACAGTAGGTACAGTGGATCGCCTGATAGCTCTCAGTCGTCTCAGTTGGAAGAAGCAGGAGCGAGTCAGAGTCGAGATATGTTCAGTAAAGGTGAGGGAGGAGTCAAGAGTGACACCCAGATCGCGTACACTGGAGGAGTAGGTATAAGAAGAAAACTTGAGTGCCAGCATGTAGTTGTTGCTTAGTGCCAAACCAATCAATTGAGTCTTGGTGGAATTTAAACAAAGTCAATTTGATTACATCCAAAGGTGTAAGTCTTGGGTAAGTGCATAAACGGAGGAAGCAATGGAAAGTTGATCAGCTGGTGGACCATGAACAAAAGCTTGTGCGTCATCAGCATAGAGTTGGCCCGTCGGAGCATGTTTAGTAAAGATCAGGGAAATGTCAGCTGTATAGAGGATATAGAGGATTGGTCCAAGTACTGAGCCCTGGGGTGCGCCAAATCTAACCCTGGCCCATTGAGATCTAGAGTCACCACAGACAACCATCTGGGCGCGATCATAAAGATATGATTTAAACCAGAGAAGAGGAGTGTTAGAGATGCCACAGGATAGCTGCAAACGACGAAGAAGGATATCATGATCGACCATATCGAATGCCGAAGAGACGTCAAAAAGAGCTAGGAGCGAGAGATGAGATTGATCAATAGCCATATAGATCTCAGACAAGAGAGACAGGAGGGCAGTTTCAGTGGAATGACAACCTCGAAAACCCGACTGGACTGGAGGAAGAAGGTCTGCTTGTTCAAGATAAGGAAGGAACTGAAGGGAGACAAGTCTCTCAAGAAATCTTTGCTACAGTCAACTCATATAAATAATAATAAAGATAAAGACCAATGTCGTTGTTTACACTGCGTCTTATTCTTCTTCTTCTTCTTCTTCTTCTTCTTCATAGTCCATGGGCTCAGCCCGTAGGTGTCCACTGCGCATTGATTCTTCCAGGACTCCCTGCTTGTGCTCGGTGTGCATGCGCAGTGGATTTCTATCGTCTTTTTCTTTACGGCGAAGTATCTGCACCCATTCGTCCGACCCTCCTCTTTAGGGACTAGCTCTGGATCTTCCAGAGATAAGATGCAGTTTGTCCTCAGAGTTCTATCTCTCTCTCAGCCCTGTCCATCTCCCGAGGTACCTGCTGGGCAGCAGGGGCCAAGTTTGTTTTAAGGCGACCTGTATTCGCCTTGTCACAGTTTTATCAATTGGGTTATGCAGCTTTTCTTGGGGATGGCGACGCCACTCGCCTTCCCACTGCTCCCTGATGTTACTGCCGCTGTTGGTCCGCGACTGCTTATTCGTCAGGAAATAAATCCCTGCTTATTTCGCAGCTACCCTTCTTACTAAAGGCCGTTCCACTATCCGCCAACCGTCAACGCGCTGGGTAGCGGTTCAGCTCTGCCTCTGCGTCTTATTACAAACTGTATTCTATGCAGAAACAAAACCAGTGTTAATAAGTAGGTAAACGTCGCGTTGAGTTGTTAACAGTGTTCACTGCCGAAAATAGTTGCGTACTTGCTGATTTTGTTAGTTAAACTTTTTAGTTAGCAACTAAAAATATTAGTTAAACTGTGGTTTTAACTAAACAATTTTTGTCTAGTTAAACTTCATCCTTAACTAAAACATTTAAGTGTAACTAGAGTTATCAACTTTTTAGTTAACTATTGCTCATAAAATGATCAAAACAGTCCACGTATATTATCCTTAGATCCGATATAGCATCGTTATGAAGAAAGTTTTCCCCATCATGCCATCAGCCGATGGGATTATGCGACTATGAACCCGTGGTCGCAGGTGGTAAGGGTAGACTTGACCGGCGTAAGCAGGCGCATGTGGTAAGGGTAGCCTTGACCGGCGTGAGCAGGTCATACAATACATGACCAACATCCGCCATGACTGTGGCGAAGAGGCTGGAATCGGCCTCAGCACATAACTATTCAAATGAGGGAGTGTCTTCAGGGAGGTAATGGTATCTGATTAGTCGGCTCATTGCGGGGCGTACAGCATGTTGGCGACTGTTGTGGCCCTCACCTCATCATGGAGGTAAGGGCCTTGTAGGCCATGGACGACCTTAGTGCGCAATTCATATAGGGCTTTTTGAAGCTTCAAATTAGCTTTGGAAATGCCAATTAGAAGCGAATTGCGGTAGTCCTGATGACTGAACACGAGGTTATTAGCTAGACAATTCAACGCAGAAGAGGATGTGACGTCTAACCATAGGCGTAGACTCGGGGGGGGGGGGCAGCCGGAGCACGTGCCCCCAATAATTGAGGAGCCGGGGCAATCCCCCCCAAAAAAAAATCGAGAGGAGAATTTCTTGGAATATTATAATATTATGTTAAGATATAGACAAATTTCTTCAGAAACAGAAAAACAGAGACACAGAACTGAAATACTATCAGAAATTCATAATGAAAACAAAGATTTATTTTTATCTTCAATATCTTCAATATGAAACAAATTTACATGTAAACAAAACGCCCCATTTCATACGCATTAACGTAACACTTAAAAGCCTCTGCTGACTGTCCAGACCAGGTTTTTTTCGGATTTGGTTTTATATAAAAAAGAAGAAAACCACAAAATTTGCTCTTCTTCGCACCATTTTTCATGATTTTTATGATCCGAAATCCGAAAATCTTAAAAACAACAAAAACCATGAAAACAAAAAAATGGAAAAAAACAACAACAACAAAACAACTTTTCATCTTGGAAGAAAACTTTTTTGCACCTATGGTCCAGACCCCATTCCCCCGCCCCCAATATTTTGGACAAATTTACGCCAGTGCGTCTAACCCTACGAATATCACGAATGTGGCAGTGGGCAGATCTGATATAGGCTAGAGTTTATGTTTCGCTAAATGACAAGTCTGAGTAAAGACAATGTAAAACTTACGGGCTGAACAGCTGCATTTTATGACAGAAATGTCATGGTGGACAGAATTCGAAGAAATTCAAAGAATTCTACAAAAATTGTGCAGTTGCTGTGTAATTGCAAAAACGTGGCATTCAGTTTAGGATGAGCTTAAGAGCAGTTTCCTCACAGGTTCGTGTCATTGTTGTCGCAAGTAAATTGACTTGCAATGAAATTAGAAAATCAGGCTGCATCATAGTCTTCAGTTTTCAAGATGAAATGCTGCCCGATCTTATGAAAAGTTTACGCAACTCCGGAAATGGAGTTTTCGTTTTCGGTCAGTTGTTGTAAAGCATTCTCAAAGTTATTGACGAGGACGACAGAATGATCGGGCATTCAATAACGGACTGCATCGCTGGTCTTTGTATGCTTTTGTGCCGGCCTCTCTGCTTCTCTGCTTCTCTGCTCCTGCTCTCTTTTTCTCTCATTCTCGCTCCCTATCTTCCTCTCTCTCACTCACTCACTCTCTCTCTCTCTCTCTCTCTCTCTCTCTCTCTCTCTCTCTCTCTCTCTCTCTCTCTCTCTCTCTCTCTCTCTCTCTCTCTCTCTCTCTTTGTCTCTATCTCTCTATCTCTCTCCCTTTCATGTCGCCCTTCTTCACTGTCTGCGTAGTCGATATTGGACTGTCACTTCGAATCTGTTTGAAACCAATCAACCTGTCAATATTTGTCCCGAACTAGACTCGACCGGAAAACTGGACGAATGCCCTCATCGCTAATTATCTAGAACTGTTTCAGGCCAAAGAGACGACATGACGACAGAGCGACGACGACGACAACGACATCGGTCACCACGGGTGCCGTTCTCAAATCCTCAGGCCATCGGTCGCCACGGGTGCCGTCCTCAAATCCTCAGGCCATCGGTCGCCACGGGTGCCGTCCTCAAATCCTCAGGCCATCGGTCGCCACGGGTGCCGTCCTCACCTCCTCAGGCCATCGGTCGCCACGGGTGCCGTCCTCATCTCCTCAGACCATCGGTCGCCACGGGTGCCGTCCTCACCTCCTCAGGCCATCGGTCGCCACGGGTGCCGTCCTCAAATCCTCAGGCCATCGGTCGCCACGGGTGCCGTCCTCAAATCCTCAGGCCATCGGTCGCCACGGGTGCCGTCCTCATCTCCTCAGGCCATCGGTCACCACGGGTGCCGTCCTCACCTCCTCAGGCTCTGCCAGATTTCCCTTCCACACATGAATAGGACCAAGTCTCAAAGTTTAGCTACATGAAACACGTAAACATTTTCCTACTTTAATGCAAGCGATTTTCAACACTGCTTCCTATATAGCCTCTCCCTTTTGTCTAAGGCCAAAGTTGATACCTTCAAAAGCACTTTTCCGGATGGTCTTCAGGACGAGGCCTAATATTTCAGAAATGGCGTTTCGCTTCTTTAACCTCATACTAATATTTAATTATTTACTTCTGACGGTTCATATCTACATCGAGTTAAAAATAAAGAAAACAGCAAATAATAATGACGAAAACAAGAATAATACTTATGATATAATAATAATGACTAGTAACATCGTCATTATTTTCATTTTCATTATTTTTTTGCCCGAGATACATGATCCCTCGGGACATGAAATGGCTCAGGAGAATTGTTAACTCTGAGTTGGCTAAGATTTGTCGAGTTCAGGCAGGGAGAAAGTGCTGCGAAAGACGGCAACGCTAAATCGTTGAATTTAATGCTGTCGCCATCTTTCCAGAGAGGACAGCACGTTTCTCTCGAATCTTCAGCTATATGAGTTAGAGAGCGCCCGAGCTCCATGATAAAAACAAGTCCAGTGCTGTTAATAGTACACAGAGTTTCAAAGGCCAGCGTAACAAAATCATACTGTGGCAGGAGTGGATTGTAGTTGAATATTTTCCTGGTTGCCGCCACTTCCGTGGCCCACTGGATATTTCAGCCAAGTATGAAGCCGCCAGAGTGTCACTGTGACATTCCATATCAAACTACGGTTATTGTTTCACGGGATAAGGGTAATCCCGCTGGTCTTTTGTGGAATTTCTGGGTATACCAGGAGATTCTTTGATCGCTGGAAAACCAGCACGAGCAAGGCTTCCACAGATTAGCTATAGGTAATTTAAAATTAAGACGGCATGCCAGGCGAAGCGATCAGGACCCAAGCAAGCTTCAAGAGAGGTCATACGATCCATCCCCCGCAACAATTGACTCGCAAAGACAAATGTGTAGTTTAAAATACTTAGACCACAGGTGGGTATTTTAATTGTAATTGTAATCTGACATTTGTAAAGCACCGCTTCAAGAAAAAACTCATCAGTGGCGCTCCCAACCCGAACTAGTGACATCACAGTCAAATAATACAGACTTCAGGCGCTTGCAAAACTGTATAGCCAACAACACTGAGGAGCTCGAGCTGCAGCTTTCGAGAAGGGCGATTCCAGCTGGTGGGCCCAACATATGCAAAACTTCTGGACTGAGCTGTAGCAGTATGCATACGATAGACAGTCAGGAGTCCATTGGCAGGCGACCGAAGGATGACTCGGCCCAAAGACCGACGAGACTGAAATGCAGAAGTCCCTAGGTATGATGGAGCAGAGCCAACAAGACAATTGCGCATAAGGGTCAGGGTCTTAAACTGAATATTCCGCTGGATGGTGAGCCAGTACAAAGTGTCCATCATAAAGGAAACTATATGGGCAAACCTCGGGACACTTCCAATAAGACGGGCAGCGGCCTTAAGAACAGACTGAAGCTTCGAAATATTAGCTTGTGAAAGTCCAGCAACGATAGCGTTACCAAAGTCCAACTGGTGCAGAAAGTAGTGGCAGCATGAAAGGAGAGGCAGCGCCGGATGGTAGGGAACTGACGGAGGTGGTGAAACATGAGCTGCAGATTCTGTTGACATGATCAGTCGAGGAGAGATTCCGGTCTAGGACAACTCCCAGATCACGGACTATGGAAGAGAAAAGAATGATGGAAAACTTCTGGCGTATGGACAATGCATTGATCTTAGCAAGCTGAGCACGATCACCAAGCCAAATGAACTATATCTGGATAAATAAATCTTTTGCAGTTACTGATATTGCCCTTCTTTGGCTTCAGTCCTTCATTATTACAGTTTAATCGGAAGTGGTTGCATGACATCCAGAGATTAAGAGCAGATGTTGCATCAAGAATCCTCTTTACCAAAGAAAGAGCAGGATCCGCCGGGCCGTGACCAAAGGCTTCGGTGTCGTCTACATATTGACGGACAGCAACATCCATAGGAAGGAGGATCCGTCCCAGGTTGGCAGTGTACAGAATGCATAGGAGGGAGCCAGGACAAAACCTTGAGCAAGGCCAAAATAGAGGATCATGTGGAGCTTGTGGGCCTAAGGACAACAGAGCGGGAGCGGTCCGAGAGGAAGGACTAAAGTCAAAGAAGGGCAATATAACTAATTCCAAAAGATTTCTCTAGACTCTCCAAAAGGATGGAGTGATCCGCAGTATCAAAAGCAGCGCTTACATCATAGAGGGCAAGAAGTGTAACCCTCTGTCTAGGCCTCTAGGGTCAGAAGCTACAAAGACGTCGGCCAAATACGTACGATAACAGAGTCAGTAGAGTAAACTTCCTAACTCCGGAATAAAGAGGGGGCAAAAGAGAATTAATATCAAGATAGTCTACAAGTTGAAAAGTAATTCAAATAGGCAGTCACATGCATGTGCATGTGGAGAGACTGTTTTGAAGCGTGTCTGATGTGAGGCATCGGTGAGAGAGGCTTCGAGACCTGTTAAATAAGCAAGTGGTTTATCCTATTATGATTGTGGATAAAACTCTGGTCTGGGTGTAGTATTTTACTCTGCTCGTACCAATGCTGCCGTCGTATAGCCTCAATTTATACGTCGTCGTTGGTTTCACATTGCTAACAGAGGATTGAACTTTGAAGACTTTGGGCGCCTGTAGCAGAAGTCAACGATACCCAACATCAGGATCTTGCGAAACTGTAAAAGAGACAAACTGCGGAGCTCGAGCCGCTGTTCTCGAGAAAGGCGATTCTAGCTGATAGGTTCATCATAGGAAAAGCTTCTGAACTGAGCTGCAGCAGTACTCATACGAGAGACAATCATGAGTTTATGGACAGCCGACCGCAGGGTGTCATGAGCCGGGACCGAGAAGACCGAAACGCAGACGTCTCTAAGGTATGATGGAGCAGAGCCGACGAGATAATTAGGCTACGATAAAATTATCAGTTCTACCAGAAGAGTTCACAGAGAAATTCTCGACCCGCCGAGGCCGATGGTCGATGGTCGATGGTCGATGGTCGATAGTCGATGGTCGATGGTCGATGGTCGATGGTCGATGGTCGACGGTCGATGGTCGATGTCAGATGATGTCGTCTGCCTTCTCTAAGTTATCTCATATAGATGAAAAGGCGTCTGACGTTGAAAGTGATGCTGGTGATCATCATGGCAGAAGTTCACATTATCGGCATTCACATTGTAAAAATGCTTTGGAGCTAATTAAAATAACTTAGAAGCCACATTTGTAAAATGTTCAAATCTGTTAGTTGTGCTATTCATTCATTCATTCATTCATTCATTCATTCATTCATTCATTCGGGTATTTAAATAGCACCTCTTCAAGGGGGCTACTCAGAAGTGCTCCCGACTCCAGCGCGGCCAAACAAGACAGCTTCAATCGAGGCCTATATATAGAACGTATCACATGGAGTTCTGGGGAACAGGCGCAAATCCCCTGGGTCCCGTTCCATGCCGTCGGGCCCACCACTGAGAAACACGGTTCTGCATGGTGGCTGTGCGGGCAAAAGGCACAATGAGTACCCCTATGCCCGAAGAGCGAAGGTGGCGACTACCCTGAACTCCCAGCATGGGGCGGCAAAGGATCCGCAGATAAGCTAGAACACATCCCAGCAAGCACCTCCAGACCAAGGAAACAACCCTTATACTACGCGCTGGCTGACAGTTGGCTGGAGCCAATGCAGGACCTCCAGCATATAACCAGAGACCTGACCAAATTTTGGTATTCGACCAATAAGGCGCGCCGCAGAGAGTTGCACTCGATTGAGGCACGCCAAACGACTAGAAGGTAGGCCGTAGTAGAGTGAGAAACAGTAGTCAAGTCAAGATTTATGGCACAATCTAGTGACACTATTTAGGTTTCAACCATGAATCAGATACCGGTATTCCATCATCCACTGACATTTCTTCATGTAAACTCTTTTTCTAACACTATATGTTGCTTATAGCCAGTAATAATATCACATTTTTCAGCCAGCTCAGTTCAATCCATTCAAACTCAGATTGAAATTTATTTCGCACGGGTTTTTAATATTGTTTTAAAATAGTTGAATCAAATGAGAAACTGTTACCAAATCAATGCTACTTCTCTGTAAATATGTGGCTAAACTGAAAGCCTTCTCTAGCACTTTTTTCCAGAATATTAGAAGAACTAAGAATTCGAACATACAATATCAAGTGTTACAAGCATACCATTTGCCTCAGCCAGCTGTTTCGCAGTGCAGCTTTTAATCTCACCATCCACGATTCTATGCAGGGCAACTATTAGTGATGATAAATAAGGCCTACTGCAAGATCCTGAATGCCCATCTGGTATCGCAGTGTTTTTAGAGTGAACGCGAAAGATTCTATACGCTTGTTTTTCTTCTAATATTGAAAGACTAAAAGAAACTGCCAGAAAACATTTATAGATACTTTCTAGATTTACAGAAAACGAATTATGTCGTTCGAACGATTTGAATAAATAAATTTTGAACGATTATAAACTGTGAAAAGGCCCCATATCTAGAAAAATGGTCTAAGGGGGAGCGGTCGCTCCCCCTGCTCCCCCTAGCTACGCCTCTGGCCCTATCAGGTAAGAAATAGGCTTAACTTTCTGTTATGCCTGGGCATACGACGCACATCCTCGCTGGCACTTCTTTTGGCCTCCGCCGCAGGTACCATATAACTCCAGGCTTCCATTTATCAATTCCAGTTTGCCAAGTCGAAATGTTGTTTTCAGCCAAGGCCAATCGTGTCAGACCAATTCCTCATGACTCTGCTGCCCACAAGCAATCAGTTTGGGGCCGTCCTTTTGTTGCAAAGTACACTGTCGCTTTACATGAGATCAGTACATCGGACTGTCACCGGGCACGATTTTGGTAATAGCTTCAGCCCCCGCTGATGATTGGCTTCTTGTACTCTGTAAAAGCGCCCGTGGTTTAAGCCTTGCACATTTTTTTGCACAAGAGGCGATTTGCACAGCTGTAGGTTCGAACGCCTTGCAGTCGAAGTTCTGCTAAACAAATAAGTGTCTTGTGGTTACATGATTTGTTCAGATGCGTCCCATGGTAATGCGTGCCGTCCTGACCCCGGAATAACTGCTAGACACGCATCCCTAAATAACTTAATTTGGCAAGTCCCTATCAGACTGGTTTCCCCTCTTCTAAATGGTATCTTGAGGTCTGCCGACAAGCGCCCAGTTGGTGCATACCTCATCCTTGGGAGGCATGAATCGTGCCTGGCATGAGACTGTTGTAATACTTGGCTGAACCATGTCTACATCATATCGTCGCTACTGCACGAGCAGCGATCGGACTAGCAGCCCATAAGGAGGTTGCCAAGTATGAAAGCAAGCAAGCCTCTTACAAGTTTGCCCCTTTTGAATGGGAGTTCATGGCCAGTCTAAATCACAGTCTGAGAAATGGAGACCCAAGGGAAACCTGTTCTCAGAGCAACAATCCAATGGTTCAGTACAATCACTTTTCGGAGTAATTTTGAGGGGTCGGTCATCTTCGAGGATTTTGCATTTCATCAGAAGTCCATTCTCCTTTAAGTAGAATAGTTTTTGCACACCTTCTGGATTTTATCCTTTGTTAATAGTGGCAGCAGCATCCGCAGAATTAGTAATAGCAGCAGCAACAATAGCAGTAGTGGTAGTGGTGGTGGTGGTGATGGCAGTAGTTGTAGTAATGATGTAGTAGTAGTAGTAGTAGTAGTAGTAGTAGTAGTAGTAGTAGTAGTAGTAGTAGTAGTAGTAGTAGTAGTAGTAGTAGTAGTAGTAGTAGTAGTAGTAGTAGTAGTAGTAGTAGTAGTAGTAGTAGTAGTAGTAGTAGTAGTAGTAGTAGTAGTAGTAGTAGTAGTAATAGTAGTAACAAATATCGAATAATAATAATAATAATAATAATAAAAACATCTAAATATACCGCCATTTTGTCATCATACTGCTTTGTGCCCTTGGCCTTTGAAACTCTGGGTCCAATAAATCAGGAAGGCCTCGCAATGATCAACCTCCTCGGCTACCGCCTAGCCCAAATATCACAATAGAGAGACTACCTTTCTTTATCAGCGCTTATCTATGGCAATCCAACGCTTCAATCCTGTCGCTTTTGTTAGCACCTTTTGCACTGATAAAACCATCTGCGAAGACTAGCCATTCCAGAACAATGCCCCCTAATTTTTGAACTCCCGAGGGATCATATGTACCTCGGGGGAAAAAATATAATAAAAATAATACTCCGTAGCTGCTTCATGTCTGCCTTACTTACTTACTCATTTACTTACCTCAACTCGCCTGCACTGTATGACCAGTGCTGATGCCTACCTGACGGTCCTGACCACTTTGGATCTTGACCTGGAACCGATTTAGACCCTACCTGCCTATCGATTTTGTTTTGACTAAGCGCCTGTGAATAAGCTGGTTCTCAAGACTCCACTTTTTGGGCGCTGTAGAAGACTCGAGATTACGATTACGATTGAGTTGGAAGCCCAAAGATCTGATAAAAAAATTATTCTTTAAACCCACCAACGAAATTGTTCCGTGATTACATAGCTAATACAATTAGAGAATGAGTTTGTGGATGTCTTATGACAGCACTGGTTTTTGACATCTTCCTTTGTTGTTGATTTTGTGTTGGATGTCTTTCTGCACTTTCTTTAAGTTTCAGCACGAGAAGTCTTGCCGAGATCTTCCGAGTTGTTTTCAGTATCGCAGCTTCAGGCGGTTTCTTAGGTCGCACCGTTTTCTGCTGTTTCCGTAATCTACAAAACTACTAGATATATTTTCATTAATTTTTTTAATTGAAGTTTTTTGCTTTGTGTAATTTTTAAATAGTTTATATAGTTTTTGGGGTTTGGATATTTTAAATAATACACATCAAAAGTTTGATATACACTGTATTTACACAAGAGGTTATCTTTAATATCCTGCTACGAAACATTTCTGTGTGAACATAAGTACATTCATGCTATATTGCCAAAGTAATACGTAATATGAGATTCATAATCATACTGTTTTGGTCGAAGAAGAGAAGTCGTCTTCTCCTACAGAATCTTAAAAATCGTTGATCTCAGCTATGATTCTTACCACCTCCTTCTGTAGACCCCTCTGATCTTCAGGATGTTCTTTGTAGTGCAGTCGACTTATTGCGTATGGTTCGGCTGATGTCTTTTCCGTGAGCATTGCAGGAAGAGATGGGGTAACTAAGCGCAGAAATCGTGGTAATGCTTTAAGGTAACTTAGAGCTACACTCAGTAGGTGACGCTCAAGTGCAGTCAACTTCGTTCAATTTATTCAAAAGGCGGCGCCACATCTTTTGCACAGAGCGTGTATTCGATTCATAGAGCTTCTTGTATCGCAGATGTTGGCCTCCGAGACCCATCGTCAGTGTACGATCAGCGTACGCATTATAGCTGAGTTGGCTAGGGGCGCAGATGGAACAGAAATATAGAATTAAGGTTTGAACCCCGACCTCTCGCTTGAGAGTCCAGCAATCTAACCACTAGACTATCACGCAATAATAATGATGATAATAATAATAATAATAATAATAACAGTAGTAGTAGTAGTAGTAGTAGTAGTAGTAGTAGTAGTAGTAGTAGTAGAAGTAGTTGTAGTAGTAGTAGTAGTAGTAGTAGTAGTAGTAGTAGTAGTAGTAGTAGTAGTAGTAGTAGTAGTAGTAGTAGAAGTAGTTGTAGTAGTAGTAGTAGTAGTAGTAGTAGTAGTAGTAGTAGTAGTAGTAGTAGTAGTAGTAGTAGTAGTAGTAGTAGTAGTAGTAGTAGTAGTAGTAGTAGTAGTAGTAGTAAAAGTTCATGCCGTAGTAGTAGTAGTAGTAGTAGTAGTAGTAGTGTAGTAGTAATAGTAGTAATTTGTGTGGGCCGAGGAGTTGCCAGGAGGTTAGTAGGTAAACCCTATACCCCGGCATGAACTTTTACTGAGGTGGTTGACTTTTTACATACATGTAGGCCTTAACCTCTCCAGGATTGTCCGGAGGGAGTTCGGGCGCCGACAATAACTTTTGAATCATAACTTTTGAATGCCTATTTTAGCTTTCACTTTAAAGTACTATCTCTAATAATATTTCACTATGAATGCAAGTAAATAACAGTGACACGTTTTAACGCATTTTATAAGTGAATCTGTACAATTTGGAAAAAGGCTGAACAAGTTTATTTCAGAACAAAATAATGAATAATTTAGCTTCCCTAATCTTTCAGCTTGTCTGATCGTATCCATCGTAGTTTAGAAATGACGAGCGAGTACGCATGTATAAATGTCATTAAGCTGCTGAGGTTTTCTTAAGATGGGTATATTTTTTAGAGGCGTTTTAGAGGTTCATGAAGACAAAGGAGGAAGAGGTGCAACCGATGTCGGTTTGATATGAAATAACAGTTAGGGTTTTACTTACAGAGAACTCCCAGATTGGACGAGGAGAGGTCTGGACTGCTCAATAATAAGGCAACTGTTCTGTGCAAGCGGACTGAATACTCAATGTCCTCTCACCCAAAAGGTAGACAATGACATCGTCAGCAGGATCTTAACGGCTGGTCGTGTAGTCCTTAAGTCGGCAGATCATGTTGATTGTGCCGGATATATAGGTTCTGCGCAGTAGAACTTCGCTATCTCTAACAGGGAACAATCGCTAAAGTACGGAACATTGGCTGCTGCGTTTTTCCTTAAGAATTTAATGGATCAGTACATCGCGACTGTGAATACTGTGTTTCAAATAGCTCTTTAGACGCCAAATTATAGAAACAAGGTCGCTGAAGCTTTCCCCGATATTATAGTTTGGCGCTAAGCTGAGATAAGCTGAAAGGCGTCGACGAGAAAGAGATTACAGAAGAGAAATAGTAGAGAAAAAACTGCCATATCGTCATAGATTCCCCGTCAGGCTGCCACACGGGGGCACTTTACAATTTTGTTGGCGCGTATTCTCACGCAATTCTCACGTTATTGAAGTTCGTTAATATTAGTGGTATGGACAGGGGTTGGATATGCCTGTCTGGACAGGAGGTCAACACCGGGATTTTCAGATTTACCGGTTAAAGAACTTTTTTCGGATTTGAGAGCGAAAGATCGGTATGTTCACAGACGATAGTCATGGTTCGGTGAGCAGAGTCTGTGACTGGCGGATGGAGCGGAGCATACGGCGATATACTATGCTACGGCTGTACGTGTTGCGAGGAGATGCGGCACCACCTGGCCGCTCCAGGCGTACACGGAGGTCGGTGCAGTAATAACGACCCTGAACAAACTCAGCTGATACGCAAAATCGAGGTGGTACTTTCTTCAGTGCGGCGGTGGAAGAGAACACTAAGGACGCACGCTCGATCTCGATGGGTCCTTGCCCGCGCCGACTCGAGTTATCTCCTGGACCAGAGAAGCCTTCTCTTCCGGCCTGTACATGATCAACGCCTGTTCCATTGCGAAACCACATGCCCTGGATCAGCTTCGTGTGGAGTTGATTGGATATGACCTTGGAAAGGCCAAAGTGACAGAGACGCATTTGAAGAAACGCTGTCTCCGGAATCGGTTAGGACGACGAGGAGGGCGGGGTTACGATCATGATCCGTGACTCGCTCCCGGCTTTGGAATGGGCAGTGGAGGGAGATACGCAATCTCTCGAACTATTGTGGATTCGGGTTGCCCTGGTCGATAGAATTATTTTTATGTTGGGGCTGTGTATCATCCGTTAAAGCCAGTCCATGATGTCAGTGTGTCAGTGCTTTGCTTGACAGATTGGTGCGGATGGTTGAGGTGCTAATGCGTACGCTAATCATCCTAGGCGGGGATTTCAAATTCCTTGAGGAGATAGACGTAGATGAGAGAGCGGGATTAAAACCTCTGTTAAAACAGCCTATAAGAGAACACCCTTGACCGTCTGTTTGTTTCGGAGTTGTGTTGTGGATCTGTCAAGATACTCACCTTAGCGATAAGGACGGATCACAAAGCAATTACCGGGGTACTGCCATCCCGTGTGGAGTTGTTGTCAGCCTTGGCAAGCGTTCTGACAGGTCAGCTTACGTAAAAGATCGCCCGGGGATATGCCACCCTTCTACAGAGCCTCTCGATGGCGGTTCTGTCAGCCATATATGCTACCACAGGAGGTTGGGACAGATTCTACTGGGAGACCGGGTACAGACTGGAGCGGGTCTATCCGTATCGTGCAGCCACGATGACCTCCTCCGCTCCTTACTTTCTCACGCCAGAGGACAAACAGCTCTTGCGAAAAAAAGAATCGTCTGATGAGAGCTGGAAAAGTGGCGAGAAAAGAGGGAATGTTAATCGAGAGAGACACGAAGGGTGTGAACCTCTGTGACGGGCATGCTGATCTGTGGCGTCGGGTGAGTGAAATCACAAGGGGTGGGGCTCCTACAGGGCGCAGTATCGTGGCAACTTCACAGCCGAAGACTTCAACGCTCATCATATGAAGATGTCTACAGACGACAACTATAATTATGTCACCCGTTCTTCGGCAGACAGCAGACCATAGCCAGCCATTCATCTCAGAATATAGAATATTTCACATACTCGATCGTTTGACGCGCACGGGTGACGGGATCGAATTGCCTTCCTGCTTGGTTTCTCCGCCTGACCGCACCGGTATACTCATGTGTCTTCGCCTATTTTATTAATCTCTCGTCCTCAGCCTCTCATGTCCCTGCACAGTGGAAAACAGCCATCATATACCACGTGGACGCCCCGACGGCCCCAGTCGACTATCGCCCAATCTCCATCACGTCGGTCCTGTCAAGACTGGTTGAACGCGAACTTGTGCATCGATACATATGCCCTAATTTCATCACCCCTCCACTGTCTAGGTATCTTGGCGATCAAAATGCCTTTCGACCTAAGGTTACAGCCGTCGGAAGTGACGACCTGTTCATCGAAGAATACTCTGTCTTCCGCATGCTGGAGGCTGCCGGAAGGACCTCAGCTGGACCTGACGGAGTGCCACCTTGGCTATTAAGTAGAACCGTTGCGGCTATGGCGGAGCCAATCGCGGCTCTCTTCAACCTTTCCATTGGAGCAGCGTATATTCCTCCTCAGTGGAAGATTAGTTGCATCACTCCTGTCCCAAAGGTTTCCCGCCCGAAAACGGAGGCCTATTACAGGCCAATCTCAATCACTTCAGTCCTCTGTCGAATACTTGAGCGGATCGTGGTGCGCAAATATTTCTATCCGATGTTGACGTACGAACAGAACAACCGCGACTTTCAAGATCAATATCCACCGGGTCTACTACTGCCGCACTTAGTTCATTAACGCATCAACTCACTGAAATGCTGACGTCCAGCCCATATATGTACATCTGATAGCGCTGGATTTTTCAAAGCATTTGATACGGTGAGGCATGACTATCTGGCTGAACAGATGGCGGACTTACCCATTCCCGACGTTGCTTACAATTGGATCATTGCGGCCCTCCACCAACGACAACATTGCACTAAGTTTAAAGGAATTACCTCTGCGGCGATTGAAATCAACTGCAGTTTAATTGTCCAGGGATCAGGAACTGGTCCGATACTTTTCTTAACAGCAATATCCAAACTTAAACCTAAACATCCAACTAACCGGATACTCAAGTACGCTGACGATACCTATCTCCTGGTTCCTGCTGCCAATAACAACTTGATAAACTCGGAAATCAGGCACGTCGAGATCTGTACTGCGAGATGTAATCTAAATCTTAACCAAGCAAAGACCCAGGAAATGGTTGTCCGTAAGCCGAGAAGTGCGACCATATTGCAAACCTAAGATGGATAATGGAAAGGCAGAGGGAATATGGACAAGAGGTACATCTTTGTTTTATAGATTACAGTAAGGCATTCGACTGCGTTGATCATGCTCTGCTGTGGAAAACCCTGAGTGAAATGGGCATACCCATGCATCTGATAACTCTCCTCAAGAACCTGTATGGCAATCAGGTGGCGGTGGTCAGGACAGAACATGGCGACACGGCAAGTTTTCGAATAAAGAAAGGGGTCAGACAGGGATGTATACTATCACCATACCTATTCATTCTATATGCAGAAAGGATAATGAGGGAGGCAGGTTTTGATGATGAGGCGGAGGGTGTGAGGATAGCTGGAAGGATAGTGAACAATTTAAGGTATGCGGACGACACAACACTGCTGGCGGAAAAAAAGGAGAAACTGAAGGATAACATCAGAAGGCTAAAACGTGCAAGCGAGAAAGCAGGAATGTACTTTAATATAAAAAAGACGAAGATAATGACCACTGAGAAATGGAGTTACTTTGAGGTAGATGGAGAGGAGATAGAGGTGGTATCAAGCTTCTGTTTCTTGGGGGCCATGATGGAGAGTGAAGGTGGATGCGAACGAGAAATACGACGGAGAATTACATTGGGGAAGACGGCAACGCAGGGACTGGAAAAAATATGGAAGGACAAATCAGTGAGTTTGGGAACGAAGACAAGAATTGTTAAAGCAATGATCTTACCAGTGGTGCTTTACGGATGCGAAACATGGACAAAAACCAAGGCATTGGAGAAGAAAATTGAGGCATGTGAAATGTGGATCTGCAGGAAAATGTTGAGGGTTTCTTGGACTGAGAAGAGAACTAACGAGGATATCCTGGAAGAAATAGGACACTGGAGAGGGAGTTTGACGTTGGGGCAGAGAGCGTCCAGGCAGAAGATGTCATACTTTGGACACGTGATGCGTGCAGATGGGCTGGAAAAGGAGATGATTTTGGCGTGTGGGGAGGGCAGAAGGAGGAGAGGACGACCAAGGAGGAGATGGATGGACGAGATACAGGAGGCATTGAAGATGAACATCTCAGAGCTGAGAGAGGCAACGAGAAATCGGAGCACATGGAGAAGGTTGACCATGACAGTCGCTAGGATTCAACGAATCGACAGCACAAGGTGTCAAGGTGAAGCCGAGAAGAAAACTGAATGAAAACCAGCCGATAGAGATTTCTGGTCTTACCAGAGTCAGACTCATGAAGATCTTGGGTGTCACGCTCTCCGATGACTTCTGCTTTGATGTGCATGTTGACAATCTGTGCACTGGTACAAGACAGTCAATGTATGCATTACGGATCCCGACTACTCATGGACTACTTGGCCCCCTGAATGTACGATGTGGTGACAGCTACCACAGTGGCGAGGATGACGTACGCTGCGTCGGCTTGGTGGGGTTATGTGGGGCAGAGGGGACGCGAGAGACTGCAGGCAATATTTAGGAGGCTGATTAAAGCTGGTTATCTTCCTGTGGACTACCCTAGATTCGAACAATTGATCCGAACTGCTGATTCCAAACTTTTCACGGCCGCCCTTACATGTCCTACACATGTGTTCCATGTGCTATTACCCCCTGTTAAGCATACTGGTTATACTTTGCGACCCCGTGTTCATAATCGGGTTCTCCCGACTGCTGACTCATAAATCTTTCATAATTAGAATGATTTTCACCGGAATATAGGCCTTAGTACTTTAACCTGGACGTAATATGCACATGTAAACCAAAATGCGGTTAGCAGTTGGATTAATAAAGGATATACTTACTTACTTACCTACAAGATCCACGACTGCGACCCTAATTGCCATACTTCACAATGTATTGTCAATCCTCAAGACTATAGTTTGCCTTGACTTTTCAAAGCGTTTGACGCTGTACGACACTCAACTCTGGCCGCTGAACTGCCGTGTCTCGACCTGCCAGACTGATTAATCTCTGGTTGATTGACTTCCTTAAAGACCGGAAGCATTTCACGAGGTTCGGGGCTCGCGGCCATCAGCGCACTTGAACAATCTTAGGCTCCATGTGGGCAACTCTCTCGGGAGATGGTAATATCACGCCGTGGAAGCGTTGTACTTCCCAGACGCTGGTGGGAGTGGAGCGGATGGCGTCTCTGAAGATCCTAAAGGATCTAAAAGCCTCTGCCCATGTCGACGCGGTTCTCGGAACGTGCTCAGTATCGTTATATGCGATGTGGGTTATCAGATCGCACGGTTAACCACCAAGGGTGATACACGCTGTGACAGGGGATACAGTGGTCACCAGACTCTTATATGAGGATCCAGCATGATGTGGTTACCTCAACGGTTGACCCAAGCAGACTAGAGAGGTTTATGACTAGAGCCAAGCGGATGGGGTGTCTACCAGCGAACGCGCCAGGGATGGAGCTAGGAGAGGGTGGGTGTCGCCGAGGATCGTCTTCTGCATGCAGTAATAAGGAACGAGTCCCACGTGCTACCGCGTCTCTTTTCCCCAACAATCTGCCGACGGAGCGGTCTAAGTCCACGCAAACAAGATTTAGAGCTACCATGCAAAGATGACAGGAATTATATCTCTAGAGTCTTTTACAAACGGTTAATCTGAGCTACCATAGCACACGCTTAGAAAACTAACTTACGACCCTAAGTGCCCATCTAATCTTATTCCCGGCTGCGGTATGCCAACTGATTGTGATTATAATAAACAAATATAAGACACTAAATAGCATACTACTTTTGTTACATTGTGGTTGAGTCACACTTTGAGGGTTTTATTGGCTAATAGACCGTTTGCAGTCTGAATGGAAATTAACAGGCTTTGGCAATGAGTCTCAGCATTCTTGTTGCCTTGAATACACAATTCAGGAGAAGATAGATAGATACTCTCAGCTGGAATGTGATGGTCCGATTCAGCGACAGGAAATGCTGCCACTCCTTAGAAGTCGCACAGGTCTGCTTACTTTGAAAAGACTGGTCACAGTCGAAGCCTAATCCGGACTTGCAACACACTGTACGGCTGCAGTATCTGCATGTATTAGAAAACGTAAAAAAAACGGCATTTGGAATCCCTTTCTTAAATTGTTTGACGATGAATTATCAACTTCATGTGACATAAAGAAATCGAACCCCAGACGTACTGATGAATGGCCAACGTATATCCAAACCACCAGCCAGAATGAGGACAGACAGTTAATATAACAATGAGACGGTCTGAAGGAGAGGAGAGAAAGAGACGCAAGTCAATGGTTGTGGACGGAATATGGACTGAATGTGCCTATTCATTTTCGCCTGCATTTAGTGCATTAGTATATCTATCTCCCTGAAGATCTGCTTGCTAGGTTGCAATGTTTTCCTGGCTGAATTCGAACCTTTATCTTCATCGTGGATTACGGTATCTTCAATCTTGCATGCCTTGGGCTGCCCTTCGTAGGTCACTGGCGTTGGACGACCGTTTCAAGGGGCAATTGCATGAGGTCAACTTGATGACGTCGACGGGAATTAGTTTTCGAGAAGTGCAGAGTTAATGTAGCCTGAACGATGACGAAGGATGACGATAAAAGCCACTGTTGTATGTCATGAAGGGCGTTCGTAATTCTATCGGTTCACTGCAGGTAATCGCATTACTATATCATCACAGGAATCATATCACCACAGTACACGTAGGCCGACGCCTATACCTTTGTAACCAATGAAGAACGTGCTCATTAAAATGAACGCCATCGTGTATTTTGTCAGTGACATCGAAGTCGAATTATACCTACGGGTGGTTTTAGGGGGGGGGTGTTGTTGATGACACAGATGGTCAACACAGTCATCGTCGTCGTTTTTCAGTTGTTGTTATCATCATCCAGATCATCAGGCAACTGTCGTGGCATTTGATTACCAAATACGTGCACTGTTGTCCAAGATAAGCAGTTTGGAAGAAACGAGGATGCCAGAAGAAGAGAAAACGCGGAAAGACGGGTGAAGAAATTAAGACTAGAGTGAATTTGGGTTTCATACGACGCAACTGTATTGTTATCTGTTTTCAATGTATCTAAAATCGTTATCAGAAGAATTGGATGAGCTGTGTGTTTCACAGAACAGCTTTAAGTTAGCGGATAGACGACACAAGATTTGAGTGGTGTTTGGAGGTAAGTTAGGAGAAGTTCGAGTCGGAGTAACATATGACTAAATTAAATTGGAATGAACATTGTCAAAGACCAACAGTTTCTTTGCGCTCGGTTTCGTGCCTTCTGACAGAAGGCGTAATTTTCTGGGGGTAACGAGGAGTAGGGACAGACCCCACTTTTGGACTGGGTTACCGTACCATCCACTTTTCCTACCCCGATTAAATAATGCCATTACTATTCACCCGGCTAGGTCTAATTGCAATTTGTGCTTCTCTAATTATTGCAGTTTCTTTCTGTATTTACATACGTAGGTACGAAGACAGGTAGACAGACAGACAGACTGACTGACTGAACACAGAGACAAACAGACAGTAATTGGATATACTAGAGCTTAGTAAGTATGTAAACACGTATACACGATGAGTCATTAAAAATGTTACCCTACATATTTTGCTATAACTTCGTCAGATGTCAGATTATGTCAAAGAAATTTTAAGTAAAGATAGAAGAGTTATTACTGAACATTATGAGCCTTAAAGTTTATGTTCAAATTGACCTCCTTGGACATCCACGCATGCGCGAAGACGCGTAGGTCACTGCTTGACTGACTCATCAATGATGCGCTGATCCATTTCGTCCCATGTCTCCACAATTCCATGACGCAACTCTTTGACATCATGTATTCGACGTCTGTAAAAGGCCCTGCATTAGTAGAAGATCTCGGTAATATTGTCCATTGACCTTGACACCCGGTTCGATGAAATGGATGTTCGTACGACCGAGACAGATACCATAACTTCAGAGATTTCCTGAAAGTTGGTCGAGTGCGCAAAAGACGATTTGCTTGAACGTCCCTCTTCCTTGTACCGACAGATGCGTAAACTGATAGTTATTGGGTGCTGCTACGGTAAGAGTTTTTCATCAGTAAACCAAATTAAATTGACTAGGCTTGCAGCATACAACCTCAATAGCTGATTGGAACGTTGGAATCTTGCTTCTTTGGCAGCCTCTGTGAGTTCTTGAGCGCGTCGTTTCTTTAAACATTGCAAATGTAAACCACTCTTAGCGATACTCCTAACTGATGACTGGCTGATTCCTATTTCTTCAGCTATTTGTCTCTGCGTACGATGCGATTGCGGCCAAGGCCGTAGTCAGGATTTTGTTTTGAGGGTTGTTTACTCGTCCTTGAACAAGCCGACAAGCAACTGAGTCAACCAATTAAGCTCCGAGAGCATCGTGAGCTCTCATAACGGGTCCGGGGCGACCTATACATTATTACATTATACTGTACCAGCGGTTCTCAACTTTTTGAGACTCAAGGAAAATAATAATAAATTCAAAGGCTTCAATGTTAATCCGATCTGAAATCATTTTATTTCTACATTCGATACATTTCGCTATATTTCCATGGCTATACAAATGTTGCCGGATAATGCATTCGCGCCAAACGTCTTGATTGTGAGTCTTCCATTGCAATGATTTAGAGTCTTCCATTGTGGTCGATGTCAAAGAGGGAAATTTTTCAGAGTTGCAAGAAATTCAGAACTTAACGGGTTGATCAATTACAATTATAATCTTCATCACCTGGCTATTATTCGACAATGAATTATCAATATCTGACCACGTCATTTCGCAGAATCTGTTTCTGTTAGTTGTATCATACGGCGTGATACGGCATTCATTAAGACGCGAATTGACTCTAGCTCCACTCTAGTAGAACTGACAAAGTTCAGAATACGTCCGTAATATGTATGAGTCCTACCCTTACTCGAGCCGTTACGTCACTGATCGAGTAAATGTAAATGTAAATCTCCTAAATTTCTCAGCGCCGCACTATAGCCACGTCAGAGAGACCACCTTATTTACCGGCGCTATATCAAATCAAGTCCGCAATAGCCAGGCTGTCCGGTCCGTTCCGGTGCCAGGTCAGGGTCCGGGAAGGCCAAGCCGAGTAGTTGTAGTTCCCTGAAGTGAGCCCAATGGAGGGAAAGAAGGATGACTGGACAAGAAGAGGTGAAGGAGAGAGAGAAAGAAACAGATCATATTTTAAAATTCATTTTATAATTAAAAGTTTAGATATTATAAGATGTATTCTTTCGCGGCTTATATTTATTCCGGATATTTCTATAGCGCCTCTCGAAGTCTACTACTACTCAGAGGCGCTCCCGACTACAGCATTTGATACTGTGCCGGAATTTTCACGCCGAAGCGCCACGAGCAATTGCGAGTGAAGGACTTGCCCAAGGTCCGTACGCAGCGGCTAGTCACAAGGCGTCGAACTTACCACTGAGCCACCACGCCCCTTAACAGCTGAATAAGATGGCTCTCAAGCCATTTTACTAATTTATTTAATTTATTATTTCAATATAATTTATTATTTTAATGCACTTTATTACATTTAGAAATGTATAATGCAAATGCCATATAACGGTCCTTTGCCAGTAGGCTATATGTGCCTTCCCTCCCTTCCTCCCTCCCTGCATTTTTCTGTCCCTTTCTTCCTCCCTCTCTTTCCTCCCTCCTTCCTCTCGCCAAATATTTGGGTGTAAGTAGACTACATGTATAAAGTAAGTAAGTATATATGCATGCTACATGCGAGTGCGTAAGTATGTACGTTTGTAAGTTTGCAATATATACAAACTTACAAACGCACATACTTACTAACACATGTATCATACATGTAGCATACATGTAGCATAGGCATACAGACTGGTCTGACTACAGCACTGGTGAGGAATTGTGTACAAAAGACGATGTTTACGATTTGTTCTGTTTTCGGAAAGGATGCATGGAGCGCCATCTGTGATACTCTGCTTTATTAGAAGAAGAAGAGACAAATGATTGGACACAAAGTTAGATGAAGTCAAGCTTTTTCAGCTGCTAAATTAATAATATACATGTCGAGCCTCAAGCTGTCTTCCATCCATCCATGTTACATTGTTACAACTGATTGTTGCTAAATCCCCTAACATATTTGTTAATTAGTAAGAAAAATAATGTTGACAGCCACAGAAAGAAAAGAAATCGAAAAAATTGGATGCCTGAAGAGGTGAAAAAGAGGAAGATGACGAGGAAGAGGGTGAGTGGGGAAGAGGAGGAGATGACGCTTGCATACAAAGACAGTCAGCCATCTCTCTAGCAGATCATCGTCCAATCTAAAGAAACATTTATCTTCCACACCATACATACATCTCTTCCTAAACTCCACTCATCCTCTACCTCTCTTTCCTTCACCTCTTCTTGCCCACTCATCCTCCTCTTCCTTCACGTGTAGGCCTCCTATGTCTGGCTGGTGGGTGGTGGTCGGTTTACTCGACGCGTGCGTCCGATTAACCGGATTTGTTAGGGACTTGACTTGGCTTAATTGTCCACGAATTGTTTTTATGTGTTTCCATATATTATTCTGTGGTCGTTGCGTGTAGTCAGTTTAGCTTCGTTATGAGTCTCCGTCTTCGACCGACTCTCAAGTCTTCGCATCAGCGATAGATTTGCCGACCAACGGCGATGTTCATTTAGCCTTAATCGAAGTACGCCCTGGGCGACTGCGACTCTCCTCCGCCCTACTCCTCAGTCTCTGACCACATGTCTTCCTCTTCTATTTAGTCATTTCCAGACAGGCGCCTCCGCCACACGCCGTCCGTCCGTCCGTCCGTCGGTCGGTCGGTGGTATAGATGGACGATTGGAGAGATGGTGCTGAGCGGCGATAGCGGCGGCGGCGGCGGCGTCAGTGGCTCGGCCGTCCAGAGGACCTGTCTGGAGCAAAGTGGTTTCTCCTGATGTGGGAATATACGCTTGACGACGAAGAATGATGACATCATTCATTATGGATGAACTCTCGTCCTTCTTTTCAGCAGCATCAGTGGTTGCTATGGTCGCTAGTTCACCGCCACCACCACCATCAGCAGCAGCAGCCTAGATGCGCCAGATGCTTCAGCCGAGATGCTAATCTCAATCCATTCGTCGGCGTCGTCGTTGTTTTCTTACTCTGTAGTCTCTCGAATATTTTTGATTCGTTAGCCAAGATTCTCCAGACGCCTTAGGTCTATTGTGGACAAATTTTATGTCCACTTGAAATGCAGAAACAAGTTAAAAAGTCAGCAGGAAACGTCCATAATTCGATCAATCGCAGCGATCAACTCGCTCATTTGTTCTTTGAAACAGTAGCCCCCCCTACCCACCCATTCACTTGCAGCTAAACAAGAACTGTGATACTCTACCCAGCAGGGAATTTATTTGACACATTTTGAAGCTTCTTGCTGTAGGTTTTTTCGGCGATCTGACTAAAATTAAAGTAGGTCGAAAAACCGTCGAATTAGATTTGATAGATTCAATTTAACACAATGAAGACGAACCACATTGTTCCCAGTCGCTTTTAGTACACTTTCGTCGTTAAAGTTTTAAATGAAGATCACGTGTTCCATAGTGGCACTTGGCAATGCTGTTGTCATTGCCTCCCGTCGGCCCTTGAGCATCAATCCTGGGTTCTAAACACGAGGCTATTGCACCGCAGAACTCCCTTCCGCTTTCCAACTACTCACAACACATTCAGGCCCGTAGCTAGAGGAAAAATCAAGACGAGGCAAACCCCATCCCATCCCCGTCCCGTCCCCTTCCAATCTCTCCGCTTCCATATTCTATGGCCGTTATAAGGTTCCGCGAATGTCGGTGCAAAAGGTGACAAAAGGGGCCCGTGCTGGTCGAGCGGCCAAACCATAGTGCGTATGCAGATGGTTCATTAAAGAATATACTTACTTACTTACTTGGTTTGCCAATACCACATGTACGGCTAGAACAGTCTTAGATATAATTGTTTGATGATACTTGGGTATTTATCGTATAGGCCTAAATAAGTAGGCTATCATCAAAATATTACATCTAAGGCTTTTCTAGTAGTAGTACACATTCCACTGCTTGGTTGGTCATAGAGACACGTGTACACTAACAACTTGTCCAATGTCGACGGTCGCATCGCGGAATCCGCTCCTCAAAGATTCGAACAAAGTGTTGAGTATTGCATACAAACATAGTAAAAGACATTTCTACAATTATTCTCAATCATTATATCCTTAACCAACTTCTTCACCACCGTCTTCGTAGTCGTTGGCATCATTTCCATTATTATTGTTAGCTGATCGTCGTCGTCGTCGTCGTCGTCGTCATCATCGTCATCATCTGACTGAACCTGACAGGCGATCATCGGCCAACGACCTCATTCTTACACGTCAGTTCGCATCATCCAGTCAACTGTGAATTGCGCATACACAACCACTCGACCTCGGCATATAGGACAACGTCTCTGTCTATCTGTCTGTCTGTCTGGCTGTCTGTCTATCTGTGTCTCAGTCCTCTTATGTGCTTCCGTGTGTCCATTTGACTTTATTTGTACGAAATTTCCTACTGCTTGCCTGTCTTCTGCCTGCCTGTCTTCTGCCTGTCTTCTGCCTGCCTGTCTTCTGCCTGCCTGTCTTCTGCCTGCCTGTCTTCTGCCTGTCTTCTGCCTGCCTGTCTTCTGCCTGCCTGTCTTCTGCCTGCCTGTCTTCTGCCTGTCTTCTGCCTGCCTGTCCTCTGCCTGTCTTCTGCCTGTCTTCTGCCTGCCTGTCCTCTGCCTGTCTTCTGCCTGTCTTCAGCCTGCCTGTCCTCTGCCTGTCTTCTGCCTGTCTTCAGCCTGCCTGTCTTCTGCCTGTCTTCTGCCTGCCTGTCTTCTGCCTGTCTTCTGCCTGTCTTCTGCCTGCCTGTCCTCTGCCTGTCTTCTGCCTGTCTTCTGCCTGCCTGTCTTCTGCCTGCCTGTCTTCTGCCTGACTTCTGCCTGTCTTCTGCCTGCCTGTCTTCTGCCTGCCTGTCTTCTGCCTGTCTTCTGCCTGCCTGCCTTCTGCCTGTCTTCTGCCTGTCTTCTGCCTGCCTGTCTTCTGCCTGCCTGTCTTCTGCCTGTCTTCTGCCTGCCTGTCTTCTGCCTGCCTGTCTTCTGCCTGTCTTCTGCCTGCCTGTCCTCTGCCTGCCTGTCTTCTGCCTGTCTTCTGCCTGCCTGTCTTCTGCCTGCCTGTCTTCTGCCTGCCTGTCTTCTGCCTGTCTTCTGCCTGCCTGTCCTCTGCCTGCCTGTCTTCTGCCTGTCTTCTGCCTGCCTGTCTTCTGCCTGTCTTCTGCCTGCCTGTCCTCTGCCTGCCTGTCTTCTGCCTGTCTTCTGCCTGCCTGTCCTCTGCCTGTCTTCTGCCTGTCTTCTGCCTGCCTGCGTGTCGTCGGTTTTGTCTGATTGTCTTTGCGTCCCCTTTGTATCTGTTGTTCTCAACTTGAACTGTTGTCCTTACCTGTTCTTCTTATCTTACCTACTGTTCTTATCTGTTGTTTCTATCTGTTTTCTTATCTGCTGTTCTAACATGTTCTTCTCATCAAAGGTTTTTACTTGTTGTAATCATCTGTTCTTGTCTGTCGTTTTTGTCTTTTGCTTTGACGTATACATAGTTCGTATCTGATGTTATGTTTATTGTTACTCTCTGTCTCTATAGTGTCAGTATTTCAATCTTAATATCTGTTTTCCATGATATGTTCATATCTGCCTGTCGGCACATATGTCTCTCTGTGTGTCTAGGTGTTTGGGTGTATATTTGTGAGCATTTCTACCTCTCTGTGTTAGTCAGTCAGTCAGCCAGCTATCTAGTCTGTTTAGTCTGTTTGTCTGTCTGTCTGTCTGTCTATCTGATAGTTCGTCTTCAGAGTGCGTAGACGCGCACTAACGAACGGAAGATGAGGAGGAAGAGGAGGAAGAGGAGGAGAAGGAGGAGGAGGAGGAACGAATTTAGGTGAACGTGGAAGAGGAGGAATTTTCTCTGCTTATAAATAAACTACTCATCTAGCGCTGAATGGGGAGGAAGTAGAGGTCGCCTTCGCTGCTGGTCAAGATCATTCAGCGCGAAATCCTTAGCGCATTAAAAATGCAGAGTAGAGGCAGAAGCGGAAGGGAAGAAAGAGAGGGAGAGAAGAAGGAAGAGAGGAATCGGGAGACGAGGAGTTGGTCTGAGAGTGGCAGAAGATAGAAGTCCTGATTGAAAGAGTCCATTTCATCGACGGATCGGCTTTTCTACTCTTCGTCGACTGCTGGCTCTCCTCCTCCTCCTCCTCCTCCTCCTCCTCCACCTCCTCCTCCTCCTCCTGTTACTTCTTTATCTCCTATTCAATCTCTGCTCTTTCTTCCTCATCATATTCTTTTTCATCCTCATTTTACTTTTTCTCCTCTTTCTCTTTCTTACTCTCTTCCTTTATTACCTACTTCTCCCACCTATTTGACTGCAAAAGCCACAGAAAAACCAGCGAAATCACAATAATTGTTACGAATCTTCACTAAATTCGTCTCGTTTGCATCTTTAGGAAATATTATTGAGGAAACATGTATGTATGTATGTATGTATGTAATGTATGTATGTATGTATGTATGTATGTATGCATGTATGTATGTATGTAATGTATGTATGTATGTATGTATGTATACATCATACATGTACAGTGTGTGTGTGTATGTGTGTATGTATGTATGTATGTATGTATGTATGTATGTATGTATGTATGTATGTATGTATGTAATTGAGTAGATATGTTTGTATGTAGACCAATATGTTTGTTTGTACATAGGCTATGTATCTATGTATAATATTGTACATATATGCATGGATGGACGTACGTACGTACGAATTAATGTATGTATCTAGGTCCTATAAGGTGGACATCTCGGCGTGCAGTTGTAACCACAATGCTACTGTTTGAAATTACGATTTTATGCAGTTTTTCTAATATGCATGATTCGGTTTTCTTTGCTAATATCGTTGTGATTATTCTGCTTATGCTTTGAAGAACGTTGAAGAACTAGTCTCAACTTTGTCTTAGAACAGTTGAAAGACATGCACGAAAAGCATTGTTTTAAGCAGTGTTGCTAAAAGTATCCGCGAATGGACTTATGTAAAATTAAACAAGACTTTACGTAATTAAGTTGGCCTACAAGTAAAAGTACTTATGAAAAATTTTACTTTCGTAAATGTAAAACTATTCTTCGAAATAATACTTTAAAAGTAAAAAGTAAAAGTAATGAGTCTAGTTTCTATAATTCGATTCACTTGTAAACTTTCAAGAAGACTAAATTCTCAAAATACTTGCCATTTAATTTATGGTTCATTATTAAACCGGCACAGCTAAAAGGATGTTCGACTGCTGCACTGAAAGGGGATTTTCAATCTAACAAATAGTTCGACATGTTTCTTCGAATTGGGAATGGCGAGTGGATGAATGGAAGACACTCAGTGCACTTGGGAGATCAGAAGCAGGGCTTAGCAGGCAAACCAGGCAAATCAAGGTCAAGACATTTCCTTCTATGCTCTAAACATGGTCATGGATGTTCCAAATTAATTCATTATGAATTGAAAGAGAGTCTGGGATTAAATGAATAAAAGTCTACATTTTCGACTTCTATTCAAGAAAATTTTGCACTTATTTTCTAAGCTACGCCGGAATAACCGCCACGAGTCACGTGTTTTGGGTGGGGTCTTTCTATTGGTCACAGATATCGCATACTGGAGACAGGGGCGTAACTTTGATCTTAAAAGTGGGCGGGGTACCAATTTCTGACATACAAGAAGCAAGGCTGAGACTGTGATCTCTGGGGAGGCAAAAAAGGGGCAAAATAATAAATATTGATTGGCATTGTTCAAAAAGCGGGGGGTACGGTACCCCCAGTTCAAAAAGCGGGGGTACGTTTACCCCTCGTAGCCCCACAAATTACGTCTATGACTGCAGACTAAACAATGGCTGCACTAAGAATTCTTGCATAAATGACAACAAACTGCCCAAGCAGGCTGACCATTGTGTTGGTAATACTTTTAAGGTAGGATCAGTATGAGAATTGTAGAAAAAGACTGGGGTTTAGACTTTGATGAGTTTGATCCATGTGGAGTTGAATATTTTATCCGTAATTTGCAAACTGAGACACTTCAAAAATGCAATAGAAAGCTTAAACTCCTTAAAGTGATGACATCACCAAATTTATTAGTATAGCCTACAATTCACAAATCTCACAGCAAATCACAGCATTACTTTATTAGTAGCCCATAAAGTGAATTATGAGAAGAAAATGCTAAAATATATGCACAGTATAAACAGTTGATATGAAAACCAGTCTTGTTGTCCTCGAGACCAAGGTCTTGGTCTCGAGTGCACTCGAGTTCGTTTTTAAAAGTCTTGGTCTTGGTCTTGGTCTTGAGACCAAAAGTCTTGGTCTTGGTCTTGAGGTTCAAGGTCTTGGTCTTGGTCTTGAGGTTCAAGGTCTTGGTCTCGGTTTTGCAAGACCAAGACCAAGACTTTTGACAATATGAACAGTCATTTAACAAAACGTAAGGATTTTAAAAATTTATCCAATAATTACTTATACAATTGCTTTAGTATTTACACGATGTGAGTGAGGGTGTCCCGTCATTAGCGCGCACGACAATTGCGCGCCGTCAATTGCGCGCCGTCATTTGCGCGCTGAGAAATATGCCCGTCAATTGCGCGCCGTCATTTGCGCGCTGAGAAATATGCCCGTCAATTGCGCGCCGTCATTTGCGCGCTGAGAAATATGCCCGTCAATTGCGCGCCGTCATTTGCGCGCAGAACAGGCTAAAATTATTGTCCCTGTCAATGATAAACTTCAAACCATTTCACACCTGTTACCGTCTTCAAATTAGCACACACATCAAAGTGATTAAAATCTTACTAATAATTCATTCAAATCCAAGTAAGATTAGAAAGAACCAATATTGCCAATTACTGTTTAATTACTTGTAATTAGCACACACATCTTGATAATTAATTTCAATTACTGTATCGAGCGAGATAACATAAAAAAAACAGTTGGCCTCTCGCGCTTTTGTCTGGCACACTAAAGACGGAGTGCGTATTTACGCAGTGTAAACTAAGAAAAGTATAAATACCGAACGCAGTTTATAAATTTGAGTATTGTAATAATCTCGTTCGTTTAACCATGGAGAAGACTTCGTCGCAGAGGGAAAAGGAGCATATCATGGCCGAAGGATATCGGTATAGAAAAGACCGAGTGAATTCCGACGGCAGTGCATCGTGGAGATGCTTTAAACGTGACTGTAAAGGGCGAATTAAAGTGATAACAGAGGACGCAGACACGGTGATATCTGAGCTTAACCCTGCTCCAGATCCGGAAAGCAACGAAATGCAGAAGACCGTAGCAGAGATCCGGCGAAGAGCAATGACCACCGTCGAAAGACCAAGGCAAATAATTCAGCTAAGCTCTCTTGGAATTTCGTTGCAGACAGCGAGCATGTTACCATCGTATACGGCTTCAGAGAGCGATCGAACGTCGGAGAAAGAAGAACGATCTTCCGTACGCCAACGTCAATTCGCTCGCCGATATTGCCATCCCGGAACCTCTACAGAAATCTACAAGAGGCGCCAATTTTCTTCTGTGGGATTCAGGTACGGACGATTCTACTCGTATTCTGATGTTCGGAACTACTGAGAACTTGAGCCTTCTACAGCAGCAAGAACACTGGTTCATCGACGGTACTTTTAAAGTAGCGCCTGCACTATTTACCCAGGTATTCACTGTTCATGCTTTGATTAATAACTCGGCCTATCCACTTATCTACGTGTTGCTGCCAGAAAAAACAGAGAATGGCTATGAACGTGTCATGCGGAAAATTCTCGAGTTGCATCCCGGTCTAAATCCAGCTAGCATCATGGCGGATTTCGAGATAGCGTGCCTAAACGCATGCGAAACCGTCTTCCCAAGAGCACGGTTAGCAGGATGTTTCTTCCATCTGGGCCAGTCTTTATGGCGTAAAGCGCAGGCTTACCGCGGTGATGAAGATGTTCGAATGCATGTTAAAATGCTGTTAGCCCTCAGCTTTGTTCCCGTTGGAGACGTTCCACACGCCTTTGACGATTTTGTAGAAAGCAGCCCTCCACAACTTACACCAATAAATGATTAATGGGAAGACAATTACGTTGGAAGGCAAAGAAGAAATCGTAGAGGCAATCCGAGATTTCCTATTGCCCTGTGGAACATGCGCGACCGTTTCAACGACAGTCTACCTCGCACCAATAATTCGGTTAAGGCTTGGCATCGGTCGTTTCAGCAGACAGTAGACTGTAATCATCCGTCTGTTTATAAACTCGTTGAACACTTTCGCAAGGAGCAGGATCACGTCGAAATTCTGATCGAACGTTTTCGAACAGGAGTTCGACATCCAGAGGCTTCGAAATCAAAGTATGTCAAACTTAACCGGCGCCTGCAAGCTTTGGTTCCAACATACGGCAACGTACCATTGCTCGACTATCTACGCGGAATCGCAAATAACGTTTCGATTTGAACGAATGAAACCTAGAAAACACTATTTAGTAAACTACCAACAAACATTAACTTCATAAAGAGTCTAAGGTGTTTTTAATATTGCTAACTCCACGTAATGTTACATACGTTTTTCCCGATTTACTTGGTTTTGTCTTTTTAACTACAGAAAGAGTTCTCTCGTTTTTTTTATGTCTCTACATCTCACACAATAATTCAACGTCTCGATGTATGCGCGCAATTGACGGCGCGCATTTGTCTTGCGCGCAATTGGCGTTGCGCGCAATTGACGGCGCGCAAATGACGACGCGCAATTGTCGTGCGCGCTAAAGACGGGGTGCCGTGAGTGAGGCTTTACTGTTGTTTTGGACATTTATTTTGACTTCCGGTTATTTACCATGGAATGATTTCAAAACAGACTCACAATTTGTACATTTACATCCGGTACTTGAAACGCTGCTCTGTGTGCCGGTGAATTCAGCACTGTAGAACGTATTTTTCACATGGCAGAATTTTTATGAGGCCCCACAGGTCACGTCTTGGTCAGAAAATTCTGAGCGAATTGGCTGTTATAAAATGCAACAGGCATTTGGAATAACATGTCGCATGAAGGACTTTTGTAAATACGAATTCGGAATTCTGTGCAGTTTGCATTTGGAGTTGTTTTGTTTGAATAAAATAAAAGATTCATTGTGTGAACTGAGTTTTGTGTACAGTCTTGCAGTGCGAGATATTTAGCGTATATATTAAGTGCGCTTACTTTAGTTTCACGTGTATATGTATATATGATAGATGTATAACGTTTAGTCTTAGTGACACGCGCGGCCGGCCGATATCGGCAGCGGCGCGCTATATGTATATTATTAGAGTTCGTTTATGCGCACAGAAGACAGGTGTGTCAAGGGGCGCGAAGAATTATGCTGACTAGAGAAGTTTGAATTCGATGTTCGCTGTAGTAGTGTGGCTGACTAGTTGAGTTGTAATCGAATTGAGTTCTGTCTGTTTGTTTCTTATTAAACTGAAAAGATATTAAACTGTGTTGCTGATTAGTTCAGGTTATACTTATACGTAGAATTAGTGTTCAAAAGGTGAACGTTAAATAGGCGTTAAGTATAAAGAGAACAAGGATTTAGCAAGAAGGATTGTCAACGGAAGGTTTGGTTTGACATTATTGGTGGCAGTTACGGTGTGGATAAGAACTCACGGTGGATAAATAACTCACGTTATCACCTCCTTCGGCGGATAGAAGAATCTACGACGGTGATAAAAGAATTTACAACGGTGTTAGAAGAATCTACGACGGTGTTAGAAGAATTTACGCGTTGTGTGCTGTGTGACGAGTCTACGATATCAACGACGGTGGAACACGAGAAACGGTATAAAAATTTCGTTGTTTTCCACGAACAAATATAAAAGAAATCCCGTTTGTTTATCGATTCACACAACAAGAAAAACCGTGACTTCTTTGAAAAGAGAAATCACCAAAGTAAACATGTAAGATGGAGAAACTAAGTGCTGAAAGACAAGCAGATATTAAGAAGATGTCTACGGAAAGGCTAAAACAGCGTTTGTTGAAAGCCGGTTTTAAGGAAGAACAATTAGAAGGTATGTCACGTGGTGACATGATACATGAACTCGCTGAAGTGTGGGTTAAAGAAGAAGTCGAAGAAGAAGGTGCCGTTGGCGGTACCGTAGAAAAGGCTATTGAAAAACCTCCTGCGCCTATGTCTATGGAGATGTTGATGCAGTGGATGATGATGAAAGAAGATAGGGAGGAGAAACGGAGACAAGAAGAGAAAGATAGGGAGGAGAAACGGAGACAAGAAGAGAAAGAAAGAGAGGAGAAACGGAGACAAGAAGAGAAAGAACTGAGACAAGAAGAGAAAGAAAGAGAAGATAGACGAAGACAAGAAGAGAAAGAGTTGAGACAAGAAGCAGAACGTGTAAGACAAGACGAATTGCGCTTGCAGAGAGAGAAAGAAGAGAAAGCAGAACGTCTGCAGAGAGAGAAAGAAGAGAAAGCGGAACTTGCAAGGCAAGAGGAATTGCGTCTGCAAAGAGAGAGAGAAGATAAAGCAGAACAAGTGCGTAAGGCAGAACTTGAATTGCAAAAGAATCAGTTTGAGATTCAGTTAGAACAGTTGAAAAGAGATAGGGAAGATGCTGAAAGAAGAAGACTGGAGCAGATGATTGAATTTGAAAGAGCTAGAAAAAGTGATGAAGAGGTTCGTCAGCAACAGATTGAAGCAAAGAGAATGCGTGAAGAAGAAAAAGAAAAAGCGCGAACGTTAGAGTTAGAACGCGCCGAACAGATCAGACAAGAAGAACTCAAATTTCAGAAAGAAAGTTTGGAAAAGGCAGAGGCCGAAAGACAAGAACGTCTGAAACTGGAGAAATCAAAATTGACATTGAAAGAAACGCAAATGAGAGAAGAACGGGAAGCAGAAAGAAGGAAACAGCAAGAAAGTGAAACTTTGGTGTCAAAAATTAAGAAAATAGGTGATGCAATGAAGCATGTATTGCCTCAAATGCCAACTGATATGATGGAGGTGCCATTATATTTTGAAACAGTCGAGAACGCGTTTCGTAGTTTTGCTGTGGAAAAGCCGTTTTGGGTTAAATTATTACTACCATTGATGACGCCGAAAGCTCGAACCGTTCTGAATAGATTGTCATACGATGATCTAGACAATTATGATAGAGTCAAGCAGCACTTATTAAAAGAATTTAAGTTGACTTCGAGAGAATACAGAGCCAGATTTGTGGATGCTAAGAAGACGACAGAAGAGACTTATACGATGTTTACGGCAAGACTGAAGAACTTGCTAAACTATTACGTGAGAAGTCGAAACGTGAACAGAGAGTATGATACGCTCTTTGATTTGCTGGTAGCGGATAAGCTAAAAGAATGTTTACCGCCAGGTCCACTACAGTTTGTATTGTCGAAGGAAGGAACTGACTGTCTCCAAGCTAGTGCAGTGGCAGACTTAGCAGACATTCATGTAAACAATCGAATTGGGTTTGCGTTCCCAAATATAAACAGTTATCCTTCTCAACGTTCCGTAAACCAAAGCCAGAGTGGAAAGTGGAAAAGTAATCCAGGAACAGGGAATCAGTTCATTGGTAAAGAAGTCAAGGCTAATGTCCCTGTACCCAATGAGACCAGAGAAGTGACGTTTGGTCGTCAGGGATTTAACAAATCGTCAGCGCCGTTTGCCAAGAGGGAAGGCAACACATCGTTTACGCAGTATAAGAGATATGAAGGCAATGAACAACGAGGTATGGTGGTGAAGCGTTGTCACAACTGTGGTTCAGACAAACATTTGGTTAAATTTTGTCCAGTTCCAGTGGCAGCAGCTAGTTCTAGCAGAAATCAAGAACACACAAGGGTGAATTTGATTCAAGTGGTTAGTGATACAGGTAATCAAACCACGGGTCAAGAAAACCAAGAGACTGAAGTAAAGTCAGTAATGAAATGTGGTATTCAAAAAGAAATTCTATTGGATGCTGAAATTCAGAGAGAAGTCATAGGAAAAGATGACAGTCGAATATTGAAGAAATCGTTCTTGCAATATGTTGAGGTTGAAATTCGTGCAGTAGACGGTAAAGAGCCAGTGAAAGTCAAAGCACTGAGCGACTCGGGAGCAGAGATTCCGGTGATTAGTGAAGAATTACTGGAAGGCATGAAGGTGGAACAAATTGGAAAAGTGAATTTGCAATGTGTGGCAGGAGATGCCATTCCTGCGAAGTTAGTGAAAGTCGATGTTAGACTGTGTGGTAGTGACGTGGAAGAAGAGGGATTTCCGCGTAAAATCCAGTGTTCACTTACACCTTATGTCACCTTGATGTGTGCTAGTATTGCAAAGATGGGCAGTACAGAAAGATTCTTGTTGCATCCAGAGATAATTGCCGAATTAAAAGCCGTACCACAGATGAAGGTCAAAACGATACAAGGAGATGTGAGTGTACAAGCAAATGTAATGACGAGAGCGCAGAGTCGGAAACAGGAAATGGTAGATGTTGATGAGAAGAGTGAAACTGAAAGTTCAAGTGATGAGGAAAACGAAAGTAATGAGCAACGAAGCTTATCGCGAGATGGTGTAATAGCAGAGATGAATGAGCAAGAGATGGCTGCATGCGAGAATGGCACATTAAATGAAACTGAAGAAGACAATGAATGTGATGTGGGGATAGGAGACTTGTATAGAGATGAAGAGATGGACGAAGAACAAAAGGTGCAGATTGCTGATTCGAAGAAGTTCGAAGAGCAACAGAGAAAGGATGAATCGTTGAAGCCGTGGTGGAAGTTAGCACAAGAGAAAGAATCTGAATTCTGTGTGATCAACGGTTTATTGCATAAGAAATATCAGATATTAGATCAGACGATATATCAACTAGTGTTACCAAAAGAGAGACGAATAAAAGTGATGGAATTGGCGCATGAATCGGTATTTGGAGGACATCTAGGAGAAGAGAAAACAAGAGAACGAATAAAATTATCTTTTGTATGGCCAAAGATGAGAAGAGATATTGTGAAATTTTGTAAGTCTTGCGAGAAGTGTCAACTAAAGGCAAGGAGTCTGGTGATGGATAGAGTGCCTATCACTCCGGTCTCAAGAGAAGAGGTCGCCTTCAGGAGAATGACAATGGACCTAATGGACAACCCGAGGAAATGGCACAAGATAATTCCTTTTCACGAAAATCATTTGAAAGAACTCAAAGAAAATACGGAGAAAGCATTATTGTTTGCAGAATCTTACTCTCAAGCAAAGCAGTTGCAATACACAAATCAGTATAACAAGAGAGCAAGACACAAAGGAATTTGCAGCATATCGTATTCCTTTGATTTATCGAGCAGAAGTGGAACGTCAGATCAAAGAAATGTTAAAAACAAACATTATTAAACCATCATCGAGCAGAATGGCAAGCCCTTTGGTTATTGTTAAAAAGAAAGACGGATCTTTAAGACTTGCCTGTGACTACAGATACATTAACTCATTCACAGTGGATTGTAAATATCCTATGCCGATTGTCAGAGACGTTTTAAACAAAGTTGGAAAGTCTAATGTGATTTCCATTTTGGACTGTCGAAGTGCTTATTGGACTTGTCCTGTAAAACAATCTGATCAATGGAAGACAGCTTTTGTAACACATAATGGACTGTATGAATTTACTCGTGTTCCTTTTGGAATGATAAATTCAGGCCGAACTTTTGTTAAGGCGATAAATTTAGTTTTACAGCCTATAAATGACTTTGCAGAACCGTATGTTGATGACATTGCTGTGCATTCTGACAGTTGGAAAGTTCACTTGCAGCATCTAGATGCATTTTTGATGCAAATGAGATTGCATAACGTTACCTTAAATTTGAAAAAATGCATATTTGGTAAGTCTGAAGTAAGGTTTATCGGTCATGTGGTTGGGTCTGGTAAGATAAAGATGAATCCAGACAGAATTGAAAGTTTGACTAATTTGAAGATCCCAGAAACTAAGAAGCAAGTTAAGCAACTGCTTGGATTTTTTAATTATTACAGACAGTTTATTAAGGACTTTGCACAGATTGCGAAACCTTTATCTGATTTAACTAGTAAACGTGTTTCTGATAAGATTGATTGGACTGTTGAACATCAGCAAGCATTTGATTTACTTAAAGAGGCTGTGCGATCCAAAGTAGTGTTATATGTTTTTGAAGTGGGAAAACCATTCCATTTGTACTGCGATAGTAGTGACTTTGCAGTCGGTGCTGTTTTAACACAGATGGACGACAAGGGAATAGAGCGCCCTGTGTCATTTATCAGTCAGAAGTTAACTGATACCCAGAAGAGATGGGCTACTGTGGAAAAGGAAGCCTATGCTATTGTTTGGGCTCTAAACAAGTTAAAAGAAATTATAATTGGATCAAAAATTTTCATTTTTACTGATCACAATCCTCTTACATATTTGACTGAGTCAATGTCTAAGTCTGCTAAACTTGTGCGTTGGGCGTTAGCCTTACAAACTTTTGATGTTGAGGTGAAGTACAAGAAGGGCAGATTGAATATTATTGCTGATTGTTTGTCAAGGTTATAAGTAATCGTAAGACTGTTTATTAATTAGTTAGATATATATATGTTTCATGTATTTTGGTAATTTCGCAAATTTTGAAATTTAATTTGCTCAATTCCAGAAAAAGGAAGGAGGTAATGTGAACTGAGTTTTGTGTACAGTCTTGCAGTGCGAGATATTTAGCGTATATATTAAGTGCGCTTACTTTAGTTTCACGTGTATATGTATATATGATAGATGTATAACGTTTAGTCTTAGTGACACGCGCGGCCGGCCGATATCGGCAGCGGCGCGCTATATGTATATTATTAGAGTTCGTTTATGCGCACAGAAGACAGGTGTGTCAAGGGGCGCGAAGAATTATGCTGACTAGAGAAGTTTGAATTCGATGTTCGCTGTAGTAGTGTGGCTGACTAGTTGAGTTGTAATCGAATTGAGTTCTGTCTGTTTGTTTCTTATTAAACTGAAAAGATATTAAACTGTGTTGCTGATTAGTTCAGGTTATACTTATACGTAGAATTAGTGTTCAAAAGGTGAACGTTAAATAGGCGTTAAGTATAAAGAGAACAAGGATTTAGCAAGAAGGATTGTCAACGGAAGGTTTGGGTTGACACATTGTTTAATAAAATAGCGATAAGTCCGACTTTACATTTTTTAGTAAGGAATAGCATGATTTTGTGATTTTTTGGGGTATTTTTCTCGGTTTTGGTCTTGAGTTTCAAAGTCTTGGTCTTGGTCTTGAGGTTCAAGGTCTTGGTCTTGGTCTTGAGGTTCAAGGTCTTGGTCTTGGTCTTGATGTTCAAGGTCATGGTCTTGGTCTTGGTCTTGAGGTTCAAGGTCTTGGTCTTGGTCTTGGTCTTGAGGTTTAAGGTCTTGACAACAATACTGATGAAAACCATAAATACTAGTAATGCGAAATCACACTAGCCCAACTGACGGGGTTGGAAACGACCCCTGTGGTGTTCTATGAAGACTTAACTGTGGGGGTCCTTAGAAAGGCTAAGGGGTTGAACTAGCAAAAACAAGTGGAGCTGGACCAGCTCCACCGTGCACCATGGCTGGGAGGGGGATGTGGAGAGGGAATGACATCTCAGTGCATGAGGGCGGCTTCGAATGTGAACAATTAGGGCAGGAAAATATCTTTGACAACACTTAATATCGTTACTGTTCACTTCTGATCTGTTGTCTAATGTTGTTTCTAGAAGGCCTACAAAAAATATGGCCGCGAACCGTGGACGCACCCGATACATGAGTTATTTTTCAGTGGAGTTACACGGATCGTGGAAACATTGGTTGTTTACATGCAGTGGTCATTTGTTGACATAGGAAATGTCAATACGTACATATGGATGACGGTATGATACGTTTACCCTTCAGCTATTCTGGTTTCATCTAGACAGTTACGAAACCCAATCCATCGATGTGGGCTTACTCTGGATTTGGTTAGGCCTAATATACTATCGGACTTGCCTCGTCCGAGTGTCATAGTCCCAACCCTGCGACTCTCACTTCAGTTAACTGATGTCAGCTCACATATGTGAACAGAATTTGATGCTGATCGATTTCGTCACAAACTTCAATCAGACCAATTGTGTCGGGGATATGTCGAGGCCTAAGTGTCAGTGGATAAATTGCTACACATCTATAATAGGGCCTACTACGTACATTATCTACGCCAGTGCTTCCCAAAGTAGTGACCCTCATGAGTTGCCGGTCCGCAGAGTGAATCAACAAACTGGACAAAAAAGACGACAGACGTTTTTTCGATTGGGTCTCGCTTCGAACTATCACAGAACGTTCTGCTCAGTCTTGTTGTCAAGACCTTAAACCTCAAGACCAAGACCAAGACCAAGAATTTGAACCTCGAGATCAAGACCAAGACTTTGAACCTCGAGACCAAGACCAAGACCAAGACTTTGAACCTCGACACCAAGACCAAGACTTTGAACCTCGACACCAAGACCAAGACCAAGACTTTGAACCTCGAGACCAAGACCAAGACTTTGAACCTCAAGACCTAGACCAAGACCCAAAGAATCACATTCAGTCCGAGACTTCTTTTTCTTACAAAAAATTGTCAAGTTGGACTACTCGCTATTTTAATGAAGACATGAGTCTTTTATTTTATTCAAGCTAATTAACTTTAAATGCAGACTGCAGAGAATTCCGAATTCGTATTTACAAAGCTTCTTCATGCAAAATGTTATTCGAAATGCCTTTTGTATTTTATAAAACCAATTCGCTCAGAATTTCTGACCAAGACGTGCCTTGTGGGGCCTCATAAAAATTCTGCCATGTGAAAAATACGTTCTACAGGTGCTAAGTCGCTGACTCGCTGGCACACACAGTAGCTTTTCAAGCACTGGATGTAAATGCACAAATCGTGAGCCTTTTTGACGCATCTTTTTAGACATGTTGAATTGCCAAGTTTCGGTTATTTTGAGTACAGTAAAGGCGCTAAGTAAATGTCCAGATACGTACATAAATATACACTTACATAGCTGCTACAATTTAGAGTTTGAGCGGCTCCGTACCGTTTGCGTCGTCGTTATTTATAGACTTGTCTTCGTTGAACCAAAACAGAACTACACGTGGGTTACATCCTGTGTTAAAATGGATTGTAAGGCAGTTTCGTAATGAGATTGCACCTTTCGTTATTTCTCTATGCAGTACCTTACTTTAACAAGACGTTTTTCGATCAAGCCAAAAGTCTACTCTGAAAAGATCAACCTTGATCCTCATGACACTACAAACTACAGCCAATTTCTAAAATGTCGTTTCTATCAAACCTATTTGAACTCTCAGTTAATGAACACCTTGGTGCCTGCACTCTGCAAGCAACTTTATACCTGATGATCTATCTACATATCGAAGCTTCCACTCCACTGAGACTGAAAGTTTTATCAGATGAATGCTGTGCTCCTGTACAGAAAGAATTATACCCATTGTCGACATAACCGTTCCACAACATGCTGGATTTGACTGCAGCTTTCGACATAATCCCTCTAAAGCCACTATAGAACGCAGATTTTGACGGACTGTTTGCCTCTTACCTAACTGACAGATCGCAGCGTCACGGTATAACAATATGACCTCGTGTACCTTACCTAAGGAGTAACTAGAGCCTGTATTTGCGTCTATTATGCACTTGATAATAAATATCATTGGTATAATTATTTTTAATATACACTGTGTCCCGATGAAAAGTAGACCCCAAGAAAAAGCGTCATAACTCGGTCAAAACGTTTAGCATTTGCCTGAAATTTTAAAAACAACAACATTAGCCATATTACCACCAAATTGTAACGCCGTTTCGATATGTTGGTGAGTTTGTCAAGTTTATCAACGTTTGAGATGCAGTACTGAAAAGAGGAAATTTTCAACATACAAATTTTGACAAACGTTTAGGTGTCTACTTTTCATCGGGCGGCTACTTCACATTCAACAAGGCAGTACCCCTGCGCACCGAGCACGTGAGACCATTGCTCTGCTGTCCTTGGAGACACCCGACTTCATATCCCCGCAGCTGTGGCCGCCCAACAGTCCAGACCTCAATCCAGCTGACTATCAAATCTGGAGTATACTGGAAGAGCGCGTTTATCGTCTGATTGAAGAGTGGCAGCTCTTTGACCACGTGATCATCGACCAGGCCATCAAACAGTAGCTTCCACGTCTACGGTCGTGTGTCCGTGAACAAGGAGGACATTTTTAGCACCAGCTTTAGCTGAACTTCACTTCCTTAATTATGGCTCTTGTATGTTGGAAATTTCCCCTTTTCAGTACTGCATCTCAAACGTTCATAAACTTGACAAACTCACTAATATTTCCAAACGGCGTTAGGATTTGGTGGTAATATGGCTATCGTTGTTGTTTTTAAAATTTCAGGCAAATGATAAAAGTTTTCACCGAGTTATAACACTTTTTCTTGGGGTCTACTTTTCATCGGGACACAGTGTAGATTCAACCGAGTTTGTAGCAGAATGTCATTAGCAAGATTTTAGTTGTTAGAGGACGGCTTATAGGAAAATTTGCAGTGTGCCTCAAGATTATTGTGCCCGGGATCCTAACATGCCGTCATTTTATTTATTTGAGGTTCCATTAATTTTCTGTGAATTGTATTAACAGTATTGCTTCAGTAATGCCTCTATTTACGTGTATGTATACGTATAATTATGTGTATGTGTTTGTGTTTTACCTAAAACCTACTGCTGAAGGATATGACCAAACACCATCATGGTTCCTCCGACTCCTTGCACCAATCCTCTGCTCCCCACTCACTCATCTTATAAACAGTTCAACAGCCCTTGCTTACATACCAAATCAGTGGAAAATTGCCTTGATAAATCCAATCTCAAAAATCCCCCATCCCTCCTCTCCTAATGATTTTAGACCTATCTCAGTACTTCCAGTTCTCTCCAGATTAGTTGAACGTGTTATTGTCCGCAGATATCTATACCCTTCCTTTGAATCTCCCTATCCATGACCTACTCAAGGACCAATTCGCATTCAGACCCAGTGGATCAACAACTGCTGCCATAACTGTACTTCTTCAACAGATCTCCGACCTATTAAAATCTAATGATTATGTTGTAGTAGTTTCAACTGACTTGTCTAAAGCATTTGACACTGTCCGCCACTCCACACTTTTTCTGAAAATAGGTACCCTTGACATCCCAGATGAAATCTACAACTGGCTTCACCAATACTTTCTGAACAGGAGTCATATAACAGGGTACACGGGAATAACCTCAGAACAAAAAGCCATTAACTCTAGTGTCATCCAGGGATCTGCTATCGGCCCTGTACTCTTTGACACAAATTCCTCAGACCTCAAGACATCCATTTAATTTCATCACTAAATTCGCTGATGATACCTATCTTCTTATTGGCTCCTCCCACATAGATACCGCTCAGGAAGAATTCGCCCATATCTCCCACTGGGCTAATAGTAATAACCTTTGCCTAAACCACCACAAGACTAATGAACTAATAATTTTTGCTAAAGGAAAAGGACACCCTTATATTCCCTCTATCATTCCAGGAGCAACCCGGGTTACTTCACTGCGAGTCCTAGAAATAATAATCAGTTCTGACCTTGGAATGAATGTTCACCCTGATAAAGTTCTGTCTACCTCTTCATCATCACTCCACGCACTCCGAGTCCTTCGATCCCATGGATTTCCACCTCGTGTCTTACAGGAAATAGCAAGGGCCACCACTATAGCTTCTCTGATGTAAGCTTCCCCAGCCTGGTGGGGTTACACCCAAGTATGAGAGAGAGACAGACAGACAGACAGACAGACAGACAGACAGACAGACAGACAGACAGACAGACAGACAGACAGACAGACAGACAGACAGACAGACAGACAGACAGACAGACAGACAGACAGACAGAGAGTTGAAAAACTGCTGAGGAAAATGCGACGTTCTGGTCTACTATCCCATCCATTGAAAGCGCCTCTGAATTGGCAAAACAAGCAGATGAATGCCTCTTTAAGGCAGCCACTATAAACCTAGATCATGTTCTGCGCCCCTATTTTTCGCCTGATCGTAATAGCCCTCATAATCTTCGGCAACGGGCTCATGTCTGTCTGTATGTATGTATGTATGTATGTATGTATGTATTTATTTACGTATAAAATGCACGTATGTATGTATCATGTATGAGTATGAACTGTATTTGTATGTATATATGTATGATTGCATCAAGACATTTAAGAGAGTGCATTTAAGTGTGCCTCTCAAAAACGCTGTGCACAAGACTATCAGATCTGAACAAGACAGCTTTAGTGTTTAATGTCTGTCTATCTGTATGTCTGTCTGTTTGTCTGTCTGTCTGTCTGTCTGTCTGTCTGTCTGTATATATGTATGTATGTATTTACGTATAAAATGCATGCAAGTATGTGCATGTGTGTATGTGTCATGTGTGTAGGTGTGCATGTATTTATTCACGTATTATGTATGTATGCATATATACATCAAAGCATTTAACGGAGCTCAAAAAGCGTTGTACACAATCTATCTGATTGAAAGAACAATCGGCTGTAACATTACGAATACATGTAGGTGGAAGACTGTTCAAAGAAGAAGGTCCAACACAGGAGAGTGCACGATGGATTCGAGTTGATGAACCACACACATTATAGATTTTAGAATTTATTAAGTGATAGATATGACCGAGTTAAAGGTTAATCCAAGTAAATGCCATATGAAACAAATAATAAGGAATGGGAAAAGCCTCGAGATGACTAAGCAACCGAGTAATAGCGTGTAGATGAAACGTACCAAAACAAGAAAAAAGACAGTCAGAGAAAAAGCCATTGTTGCTTCTGTTGCTGCTGTTGCTTCAGCTGCTGTCGCTGCTGCTTCACCTGCTGCTTCAGCTGCTGCTGCTGCTGCTTCAGCTGCTGCTGCTGCTGTCGCTGGAGCCGCTGCACAATGTCCGGATGAGCCTCAGTTGACATCGTCTTCTTATCGTAACTTGCATAAGTAGACCTACCAGTCAAGTGATTTGAGCGCAGTCTATCGATGCTACACGTCGTCAATGACTGCTGCTGCTGCTTCAGCTGCTGCTGCTGCTGCTGCTACTGCTCTAGTTCTGTGTGATTTGGAATTATCTCTGGTCGAGCGTCGTTGTCATCGGCTGCTGGTGGTGGGGCGGAGGTGTTGTTGTTGGTGGTGGTGGAGGTGTTGGTGTTGATCGTAATGCCACAGTGTGCAGAGACGTCGATGCTCAGACTGACGATAATCACCGATCGAACAGTTAACGTCGTCGTCGTCGTCGTCGTCGTAGTTGTTCTGCTGTCGCGACAATAATTTCGAGCGTCGATCTGTTATCGTAGAGAGGACGGCCGTCGATCCAATTGACATTAATAGGAAAGGCAAACTGCAGTGCAAGACAGCAGCAGCCCCCTGCCGACGATCTGAGTAGAGGAGGGATGGGCAGTAGAGCTTTGCTGATGCCCTTCGGATGCTCCAATTATCAGTGCTTCTGCTGAGCGCCAGTCCGACTTTCTCGTCGATCACTCGCTTTCTCGACTGCATACTTAAGCGTTGGTCCTTGACGCAGGCACTAACTTCGTCACTCGGATGGCGATGACAGAGCGCAGTCGACGAAACAACAAGTCCCGAATGATGCCAACTGCATCCGCACGGGCAACGGCGACTCTGGACAAGTCTCAGATGCTGAGGCTGGTCGTTGGAATGTTTGTCACGGCAACCGTGTGTCAGGCGGCTCTCTATCACGGTCTGTATACGGTACTCTTCTCCTTCTTGTGCTTCTGTCGATGGTAGAACGTCGATCGTCTGACAAAGAAGAAGAGAACCTTATAATCTAAACGAACGAAAAGACACCGTCCTAATATGTCAATTTATGCATGCTACCCAGTGTGGGAATTGTAGAATAATGACTGGGGATTGAACATTTTATCCGTATTTTGCAAACTGATGTCAACGAAATTTGAAAGCAGCTGATTTCAACGCTAGCAGTTTTTCAAGTCAGACTCGATTCAAAACCAATTACCTTATTCCTTTTTTTGTCGAGAAAATAAAAAAATGCATACACGATACACCCTAAAAATTTCTTCTCTTTGTCAGAGACTCAGAGTCAAATAATGCTGAATCAGACTAGCACAAGTGAGGGGGTTGGAAACCACTCCTGGGGTGTGCAATGAAGACTTAACTGTCGGGTCCTAAGAAAGACTAGGGGGTTGAACCCCCAATCCCCCGACAATTCCCACCCTGATGCTACCGGTAAACATTCAAAAGCGTTAAAGTTGGCAGAACACAGAAATTGTTCAATAGTCTTTAATCGCAATTTCGAAACTTTCTAAAGCGTTATTTAAAGATAAACCCGCCAGCGAATAAATAAAATAATAATAATAATAATAATAATAATAATAATAATAATAATAATAATAATAATAATAATAATAATAATAATAATAATAATAATAATAATAATAATAATGATGATAATAATAATAATAATAATAATAATAATAATAATAATAATAATAATAATAATAATAATATTATAATATTATAATAATATGCTCTCTGGAACGGCCCTCCTCGGTGTTGGTAGTCTATGTTGGAGCTTAGCGTTATTTCGATTTTATTTACTGGTTTTAGCTACGTTTGTGAGCCTATGAGCGGATATACTGATGTGTTTTCGCGTAAGGGACTCGGGTCCAGGATTGAATTTGTTTCTTCTGGTGAGATACTCTGGTTTTTAAAGAGATTTGTTTGATTCGCACTACGCTCAGTTACACCTGCGGCATACAGGTGCGTGCAGGTGCGCTGGCCGCTGACCTAGTTTTCCGTCAACGCTAGGGGGCGTGGCTAGCTCATTACTTCGAGTCTTGGGATTTCCCCACGCTTGTTTACATTGCATGTCAATACACCTTTGTAAGGCCCGTTTTTGGCCCGCTCTTGAGTTTGTCAGTGGGACCAAGCAGTTGCACGAGGGACCAACTTTACTCGGATGAGTTTGACCTCTTTCCCGTCGCCTCGTTCGACCTCCTCCCCTCGGGCGTCGCAGAAGGCGAGGGGCACATGCAGCATCTGTTTTACATCTAGGCTGCTCCACCACAAAGATGGGAAAGTACATCGACACGGTCCCAGAGCTGACCCGTGCCCAGGATCTAACAGACCTCCCATGGAGGCTGCATCTGGCGGAGGCGGTGGAGTACCTTACACGGATCACGCATCGGCACCGCCGGAGACCGAGGGATTGCGGACGGCGCACAGTTCCTCGCGAGAGATTCCGGACGATGTCTCTGTCGGGAGAGATGACGTGGGGATAGGCACCGGCCCGGCAACAGCGCCGTCAACGCAGAATGAGGCCATGCCTCACCCATGCCTGCGATCTGGCCTCATGAGACACATTCCTAAAGCGGCCAGGCCCAGCACATGCGTGTTACTTACCAACATCCTGAGCCGCATCATACAGACACCCGAGAGAGTGGAAAACTGGAAGTGCCTGCTCAGTTTTGGAGCCACCGTCCTGGCACAGCCTTCGAGAGGTGGCCGTCGTCACAATCTGTCTGCCACCATCAAGAAAAGAGTTAGCGACTTTTTCAACAGCTGGCCTGCGGAGGCTGAAAAGCTGTTTTCGCCGGACAACGACACCTGTCATCGACCCGACAAAAGAGCATTAAATAAAGAACATACAATCAGAGCAGCGGTATCGGCAAAAATAGAAGACGGCAACATAAGGGCAGCAGCAAGAATACTTTGCTCAGGCGAGACGCCTGCCCCTGTCTGTGAGGCGACTTTCGATGAGCTGTCAAAAAAGCATCCTACTCCCCCGCCGGACCACCTTCCTGGTCATCTCGTGTCAACGACGGAGCCATTTCAAACGTCGGAGACAGAGGTGCGTCGTTTGATCCGCACTTTTCCGGCAGGTTCATCAGGGGGACCAGATGGACTGCGCCCGCAGCACATTGTGGAGCTAGTCGACACGGCTGAGTCAGGGCCGGCGCTCGTTGCTGCAATTACGGCCTTCACCAACCTCCTTCTGACAGGCTGCTGCCCATCAGAGATTCGATCCACTTTCTTTGGCGGCACCCTTATGGCACTAAGTAAGAAATCAGGAGGTTTGCGCCCGATCGTGGTCGGATATTTTTGGCGCAGGCTGGCCGCAAAATGCGCCAACGCCTTCGCGATCACCAAGGTCTCAGCTTATCTGCCTCCAAGACAACTGGGTGTCGGTGTGACAGGAGGGGCGGAGGCTGCGGTGCACGCGGTTCGCCGCTTCTTGTCGGTTGCGGGAGAGGATGCGGTCTTAATTAAGATCGACTTTTCCAACGCTTTCAACTGCCTCTTTCGCGATCGTATGCTGTCCGCTGTCGACGAGATGGTGCCGGAGTTGGCTCCTTTTTGCCACCTTGCCTACGAGGAGCCGTCACGCCTTAAATTCGGCAGCTACACGGTTTGGTCCCAGCTGGGCCCCCAACAAGGAGATCCCCTTGGACCTCTACTGTTTTGCCTTCCGCTCCAACCGACCTTACTCAAGCTTCAATCGCCTCTATCCATCGGCTACCTGGATGACCTCTCGCTGGGCGGGTGCGCGGACGTTGTTGCAGCGGACGTGGAGACCATTGAACGCGAGTGTGTGGAGCTGGGTCTGAGCCTAAACCGCACAAAATGCGAGATCATTGCACCTTCTGGGGCAGAACTCGAACACGACGCCCTCAGACAGTTTGCCCGCACCGACCCGGGCTCCGCCATGTTGCTGGGCGCGCCAATCTGACCTTCTGACGCCCTTCGGATGGCACTGGAGGAGCGAGGGAAGGAGCTGGGCCGGGCACTTGATCGACTGGGGCTGATAGGCAGACAAGACGCTCTACTGCTCCTGCGGAGTTCTTTGGGGTCACCAAAGCTGCTGTACACCTTGAGATGCTCTCCGTGTGTAAGCCACCCTGGTCTGGAGGTCTATGATCAACGCCTCCACGATGGTTTAGAAACCATCCTTAATATCAAATTCACTGCGTCTCAATGGCGACAGGCGACTCTTCCCATCAAAATGGGTGGTCTGGGCGTTCGTAGGGTGTCATCGCTGGCACTTCCCGCTTTTCTGGCCTCGGCCGCGGGCACCCTCGAACTCCAGTCATCCATCCTTGGAGACTTCTCTGGTCTGTCAGACAACCACTACCTAACCAATCTAGAGGAGTGGGGGAGGAGGACGGGGGTCCGCGCCGAGGACTTCGTCGCGCCCCGTTCCCGGCAGGCTGGGACTTACCACTTATACTGCGAGAGGTGTCCGAGGTGGAAGCATGCCTCGTGGACCACGTGGAGCATGCACGGTTCAGGGCGGTCTCTGCGCCGCACGCGGGTGACTGGCTGCACGTGCTGCCGATCGCCTCCTGTGGCCTTCGTTTGAGTGACGACGCGGTCAGGATTGCCGTTGGTCTTAGACTGGGCGCTGCCATTTGCGAACCACACGTGTGCGGGTGTGGATCGCTGGTCAGTGCCAGAGGTACCCACGGGTTGTCTTGCTCCCTGGGATTTGGACGGATCGCGAGACACAGTGCATTAAACGACGCCATTTGCCGGGGCCTCACAAAAGCTGGTTTTCCGGCTGTCAAGGAACCGCCGGGCCTGGTCCGCTCAGACGGCAAAAGACCTGACGGTCTAACGCTGATACCGTGGCGTGCGGGCAGGAGCCTTGTGTGGGACGCCACGGTGATCGATTCCTTGGCGGCGTCATATGTCTCTGCGACCGCCATCAGAGCCGGTGCGGCAGCCGAAATAGCTGCCCAAAGAAAAATTACGAAATACACCGCTCTGATGAACGAATACGAATTCGTGCCTCTGGCCTTCGAAACACTGGGCCCCACGAACGCCACCGGCCTTTCTCTGATCAGTGACATTGGAAGACATCTGACCCTTTCAACAGGAGACCTTCGCGAAACAGCATTTTTGTTCCAACGTTTTTCTCTGACTATCCAACGTTTCAACGCGGTTGCAATTTGCGGGACGTTTGTTAACCTTTTGCCCGAGCCCGAGGAGTTCTAGCCGTTCCAGACCTTTAATAGTTTTACTAATTTTAAAGTCCCTGAGGGATCATTGTTACCTCGGGGCATTATTTTTTATAATAATAATAATAATAATAATAATAATAATAATAATAATTGTAAGATTGACCTTTCCCTTGCCTGCATAAATAGCGTGACCTATATTTAATTCAACAATTCTATATTTTTCTCTCTATTGGTCTTTTTGTTCTTCTCATATGTCAAAGTTCGCAAAAGTAAATTTCTTTTTATATAAGCTCTGTTGACACAACATTGAAGGTTTAAACGATTCTTCTCGAATGACTAATTGTTTATAAAGTCGAACATCATGCTAAAATTTAAAACCGGTCTGAACTGGTCTGAAACTGTGTGTATATCACATAATTCTATATATTTATAGTTACCTTAACCTGTCTGCACGCACCTTATATATATATATATGTATGTATGTATGTATATATATATAATATCAGACTCGCCTGATTCACGATTCAGCTTGAATCGCGCGCCTGCAGCAAACTTTGCCGCGCTATCTACTACAGCGTGGGCATAAACACAGACTGATGGGGATGATGATGATGATGATGATGATGATGATGATGATGATGATGATGATGATGATGATGATGATGATGATGATGATGATGATGATGATGATTATGATGATGATGATGATGATGATGATGATGATGATGATGATGATGATGATGATGGTGGTGGTGGTGATGATGATGATGATGATGATGATGATGATGATGATGATGATAATAATAATAATAAATGATTAAATAATGATTACATGATAATTTAATCATTATTGTTAAATATAATAATAATAATAATAATAATAATAATAATAATAATAATAATAATAATAATAATAATAATAATAATAATGACAGCCATAGTAAAAAAAACAGCAGTAACAACAATAATAGCAACAAAAATGATAACAACAATGACACTAATAATAATTGGAAAACAAAAAAATCCTGATTAAGCATCCTGACAACATACTTAGGTCTATTCGTAATCAGTCAAAGGCAATCCATTTCTCGAAAGAGTTGCCGCTAGTCCCAGCAGATCATGGGAATAGAAATGTAATAGTAAAATTAATAGAAATAGTGGCAGGAATAGGTTGCTGTCCTATTAATACAAGGCATTTCATAAACTATCTTCCTGAGTTGTGCATTCCAGTGGATTCCACGCTTGCTTAATCCCATCAGAACACACTTAAGATTAAATTTTCTGGCCAACTGTATTTCCAACTTACCAAAACCAGCTAGACGTGTGACTGTTTTTTTCCAACTTACCAAAACCAGCTAGACGTGTGACTGTTTTTCCAACTTACCAAAACCAGCTAGACGTGTGACTGTTTTTCCAACTTACCAAAACCAGCCAGAACTGTGACTGTTTTTTCTAACTTACCAAAAACAGTTAGACGTGTGACTGTTTTTTTCTAACTTACCAAAACCAGTTAGACGTGTGACTGTTTTTTCTAACTTACCAAAACCAGCTAGACGTGTGACTTTTTTCCAACTTACCAAAAGCAGCTAGACGTGTGACTGTTTTTTCTAACTTACCAAAACCAGCTAGACGTGCGCTTTCCTTGCCTTCTTACACGGTGGTCCACGTCTGCGGAATTTACTACCACCAACTTTGAAGTACGATTATCTGTCCCTTATCTCCTTTGGCAAACAATTTAGTACAATATACCTTTTGAAGCTCCCCGCACTTCTGAGATGAATGCATAAATTGACGCCATATAAGTATAATATACTTATATGGCGTTAATTTATGCATTAATAAATAGAAATAGGCCTAATAAGAATAATAATAAAATAATGAAGATAACAGAAATTTTAACAATTATTATATTATCAACCGTCATAGTAATTTTATAGTGATTAATATTGAACCTCCAGTATATATAACGACAATTCAGCGTCTAATAGTCTAGTTTCTAGTATGCAGCTTCATGGGGGCGATCCCGGGGTGTCAAGGGGGACAAGACTCCATCTTTAACAGTGGGCACGCTATACAGTTGTCCCCCCTCAAATTTTGAAGAAACACCAAAAAGGTCAACACAATTTCACGCCCGAAAAAAATTGTTCACCTCTTTTCTGACCAGATCAGTTCAAAGGTGTCCAGTGTCCGCCCCCCATCAGTTCTGTCAAACAAGATCGCCGCCACTGCGCAGCTTAGACCTACAAAATCTGCTGATTTGCAATATGCTGAGTTGACGCCAGCTGAAATAAAATTAATTCCCTAATCTATAGTAAAATACTGTTAATACAATTCACAGAAAAATTAATTGAACCTCAAATAAATAAAATGACGGCATATTAGGATCCCGGGCACAATAATCTTGATTGCCAGGGACTTCCCTATAAGCCGTCCACTAACAACTACAATCTTGCTAATGACATCTTGCTACGCACTCGGTGAATCGATATTAGAATTGTACCCATTATTATCATCAGGGTCTCATTCTGTGGACTATTGTAGGCCTACTTCTTCTTAACCATTTTATCATCTGCTAATTTTTCCCATTGTTTATTTACAGAATTTAAATCTCGATAGGTACCTAAACGAGCAGCTAAGTAGAAAGTCGATTTTTTGCTGTGCAGAATCGGCAATAGACGCATATTAGCATTTCTTTGTAGACACTTGATTGTCTGTATCCCATGTTAAAGGTTTTAGCAGTTAAGGTATTATTTAACAACTTCCAAATAGCAATCGACGATTCCTTACGGAGTACGGAATAGCTAATGGATTTTGAATAATTCCATCGAATGTCCCTCGGGGGGAAAAATAATAGCAATAATAGACGCCAGGAGACCAGACGGGGCTACGCTGATCCTCCCAGGGCAGCAGGCAAGCATCGGCCTGGGATGCCACGGTAGTACACACCTGTTTAGATACTGTAGAGTTGTAGATGCTCGTAGGTGAGCTTTAGAACATTTTAAAGCCAATAAAAGCAGCCAATAGAAGCAGAATTTTGTGGTGCCTAAATATGTTTTGGAATGTTCTGTCGTCAACTATGCTCATACCTGAAGCCGAAGCAAATTTTTAAAGTAAACGTTAAATTTTTGTGGATTTTTTGCAGGACTCTAATTGTGTTGTTCAACTTGTTCTAACTTCTATGGGGTAGTCCATTAATTATGTCAACAAAGTGGGGAGGGAGGGGGTTTGAGAAAGTTTGACAATTCTTGACAGAGGGAGGGGGTGTTGAAGACAAATTGACGTCAACAGTAATTTAATCAAAAAGCAACCATAGCTTCGGAAAGTCTTTGTGAGTGATCTATTTCTTTTCTTTGTTTGTAATTTAATCAAACGCGATATTTTCTTCGTTTTAAATTATCTTGTTTGCTGTTCCCAGATTAATGAGAAAATCTCTTAAATGCGAATATCCTGGGTTCTTTTCAAATATCTAATATATCGAGTTTCTTTTCGATGGAAAGATTTGGGTGGGTGGGGGGTAAATTATTTATGACATAATTTTACTAGGGGAGGTCCTTGAATATTTGACAGTTGTTGACAAGGGGAGAGAGGGGGTCAAAAACTGCCTAAAATTTGTTGACACAATTAATGGACGACCCCTATGAAGTATTAATACATCAAATTTTGATCAGCGATGCTGGCAAATAGGCATTTTCCATCGGCATCCACAGTCTTTTACAATATTATTTATGACATAATTTTACTAGGGGGTGGTCCTTGAATGTTTGACAGTTGTTGAAAAGGGGGAGGGAGGGGTCAAAAACTGCATAAAATTTGTTGACATAATTAATGAACGACCTCTATGATGTATTAACACATTAAATTTTGATCAGCGATGCTGGCAAATAGGCATTTTCCATCGGCATCCACAGTCTTTTACAATATAGGCCTAATCATCAAAATTACCTGAAAAGGGTGAAATACATGTCAACCGCATATGTTATATAGTAATGAAAACAGATAAAACGAGATAAAGAAAACAATAAAATTTGTAGAGGAAATTTTGGAAACTGAAGTTCCAGAAAAACACCAAAAACAGCCAAAATGCTCCGTTTCTTCTATTCAGACCAGCTGGTAAAAGTGTAATAAAAAAAACTAACCAGAAAACAGAGCACCGTATCTCTTTGCCTCACCGAATGGGGGTAAAGTGGAGCATAGGCTATGCATAGCATTTGTTTCTCTTTGCCCATTAGTGTGGGGTAAAGAGAACCAAAAAAATTCTAAAAAATCATTGATATCGGTTAAAGTACTAGCAATTTTGATAAGAAATTTTTCAGTTTTATTTTATTAATGATATTATTGATAAAACGACTACCAAAAATAACCGTTGAAATCGTTTTTGTGTTAAAAATTCAAGTTTCATAAAGTGTAGGCTATTTCTATGCCACGTCTATTCCTATGCCTAATTATGCCTAAATGATATTTGCTGCATAACTTTCATCAGTTTTGCGTTCTTAACTGTTTCTCCTGATTCGAGAAACTGGACTTTTCTCCTTGTTTCCAAGTCAGGAAACCGAAGTTTAGACTCAGTAGTCTACAGGTTGTAAACTCATCATGATCTTGTAGTCGAATAAGTCTTCTAATCCTAGCTTATTTGAGGGGTTATTTCTAAAACTAACTTAGTAATAGTTATGATTTAAAATCAGATAGCTAATCTTTTAATTTTTTCGATTACCGGAACTTACGAAAGAGAGAAATGATGATTTCAAATTTTATAAACTGGTTCCATAGTTACTTAGAATGTGTTCGTACATAATTATAGGCCTAAAGGGCAGCAAAGGTAACTCATTAATATTATTTAGGTCAGACGCTTGGAGAAGAAGCCAGGCAAGGTAATGAAATACTTTATTACTCTTTACACGATATCTTAATTCTCATGTCGCAGTAAGACGAGGCTTGCCTCGTCTTGGTTACAGGCCTGGCCGCTATTGAATAAGCCGCCGTTCGTAAAATCGAGAAGTACTCGGGGTTGCCATCGTCACACCTCTTTTTGCCTATTGCCCTTGAAACACTGGGTCTCATCAACTCTGCCGGGGTTAGCTTCATCCGTGAGGTTGGCCAGCGTCTCTCGTCCGTTTCTAGAGAGCCGCGAGAGGTAACCTTTCTGCGTTTTTCCATCTGCATCCAGCGCTACATCGCCATCGCATTTCGTGGCACGTTCACTAATGTTGCGGACGACGAGGCCTGATTTTTCAGACATTCAACAACAGCTCCTAGCATAATTTTGTTAGACTGCTGAGAGATTATATGTACCTCGGTAAATAATAATAATAATAATAATAATAATAATAATAATAATAATAATAATAATAATAATAATAATAATAATAATAATAATAATAATAATAATAATAATAATAATAATAATAATAATAGTAATAATCTATACATATAATATCCATATAGTGTCCGTCCGACGATAAACACTACGTCACAAACGGTTTCTGTTCTATTTGTTTGTGACGTCAGTACTGCCGTCTTGACGACGGCGATCAGAGCATTTTTACCAACGATACATATATGCCTATAATATGCAGGGCTGTAGTCGAGGGTATACGCGGGTATACAGCGTATACTCACCTCTAGAGAAATTTGAGAGCGTATACTCAGGGCTCTAGACGAGGGTATACGCGGGTATATACAGCGTATACTTACCTCTGTAGAGACCGTATAGCCACTGAGCAATGAAATTTTGAGAAAAAGAGAGGTTTTGAAAGGTTTTAGGGTGAATGACTAAAAAAAAGGTCATCAACTTTTTCAGAGACGAAATCGTAAAAAGTCAGAAAATTTTAAGAGAATTGGTAAAAAGTCTGAAATTTTTCTGAGATTAATTCCTAAAAAAGGTCTTCACATTTTTTAGGGTCACACCAGCCCCAGTGACGCCGCTGCTCACCGATAGCGTATACTCACCTCAAATTTTACCACTACAGCCCTGATAATATGACGTCATAATATGACGGGCAACTACTCTAGAACAATATACACTGCCGTCGTTATTATGACGGGCAAATACACTAGTAATAATAATAATATTAATTCATTCATTCAGTCAACGACTTTACGTTATTGCTTCGTGTCTTTTAGGCCTTCCTTTAGCTCTTGATCCAGGAACTTTACCTTGGATGATCTCTTTCTCCAAGCAATCTTCACTCTTCCGGAAAACATGCCTGAAATGTGGTGCGGAAAAAATATGTTAGGTTTTCTGAAACATCAATTAGAGGAATATAAATCAAATTACAATTTAAGCAGCTTTGGCTAAGTGCTAGTACTATGTCAATCACCATGTAATGCCACTAGACAACCTAAGCAGATGACCATATCTCTCTTTTACCTGGGCTGTCTGTGGCACTGTGCAATATTCTGAACAGTAAGACCAACTAACTATTGGGGAAGACAAATCATGATCCGGCGTTTGAAGAATGATTCCTTGCTTCGCTATGTTCCAATTCCTCTTCCCTTCATCCTTTCTTTCTTCCTTCCTCTTCCTTTCATGCGATCGTCTGCTCCGCTGGTTGGTTGATAAAGCGCTGAATTTCAGACGAGAAGATGGAGGTGGTAAGGAAATGGAGGAGGCCGAGGAGGTGCCGGAATGTGAAAGAGGCAAAGAGGACGAACGAGAATTTGTTGAAGAGGAAAGAAGGACAACGAAAACGATGAAGAGGACAAACGGTAAAAGGCACTGGAACCATTGGGTTCTTAAATAATTAACTACGTCATTTTTTGCGCAAGGAATCATTGAAAGCAAACACATGAGCCGAAAACCACGAACCAGATGCTAGCCGTTTTGAGCCAGCCCAGATATGGAAGTCATCTGACCTTGTATATATATATAATATATATATATATATATATGTATATGTATACTAGTGTATTTGCCCGTCATAATTATGACGGCAGTGTATATCGTTGGTCGTTGATCGCCGTCGCAAGGCCGTCGTCAAGACCGCCGTCGTCAAGACGGCAGTACTGACGTCACAAACGGTTTCACAATAGAACAGAAGCCGTTTGTGACGTAGCCTCCTACGACGGACAAATTTGCATGTAAGGAAACTATCTGTATAGATTATATTGCAATTTCGTCGCCTCATCTTATATCAAACATTCTACGTGTATTTCTTGATCTGTTCCACCTGTGCTTCTCCTCCTCTTCCGTCCATCTTGACAACGACTGTGCGCTCTGACGAGAAAAGGACGACTTGACAGATGGAAAATGGTTCGTTCTTCAATGTAGACCGCAGAAAATCCAACGCCTCGTGATATTCTTCTTCGTCTCCTGCCGCTGGTTATAGTCTGGACACTGGACAGAGCCCAAACGCTGATACGTGTTGGTATAGGATGTCACTGTGTGCTTTAATGAAATAGCAACAGTTCTAATACATGTGCACGAGTTAAATTCGATGTTGGCAGTGGTCATGGTTGTGAAGGAGCTGTTGCGAAAGTTGGAATCCTGCAACCACGGACGCGGACAGTCTGAAACTTCTCTCTGAAATCTGACATCGACTCGGAAATGCCACGCTGATTGCACTGCTGGACGTTTTCCCCCGAGGTAGCCTACATGTAATCCCTCAGGAGTCTAAAAAATTATGCTAGGAGCTGTTGCTGAGGCAGCAACTCAGCAAAGAAAGTTTTTTGTCTCATTATTATTTTTTTTTTGCCCCAAGGTACATATGATCCCTCGGGGGCTTAGATATTAATTTGTTGGTATGTTATTCCTAGGAAATCAGGCCTCGTCCTCCGCTGAGTCATTGAATGTGCCACGGAATGCGATGGCATTATTATTATTATTATTATTATTATTATTATTATTATTATTATTATTATTATTATTATTATTAACATCATCATCATCATCATCATCATTATTATAAATAGAAGATTATAAACTAATAAATATTAATATTATGATTATTATTATCATCCTCAAACGTCCAACCATCGTAAATTTGCAAGAGGCAGCAACTCAGCAAAGAAAGTTGTTTGTCTGCTACTCATGGTAAAATGTGTGCACTTTCCATGACAGTAGCAGGATTACGCATGTCAGGAGAGGTAGTCTACTTACGCCATCCTCACGACCTCTGCTGAGCTGGACCACGTCGCAAGATGGGCCGCGTTCAGCAACCTCAAGCTCAATTGTGCCAAATCCAAAGAGATGATCATCAGACGCCCTAACTCCAAACTTACCTGCTTCCCTCTTCCGTTATCAGGCATTGCCAGGATCTCTGAGGCGGTCATCTTGGGAGTGACCATGTCGGATTGCCTAAGCTTTAGTACCCATGTCCAACAAATATGCATCAAGGCGAGCCAGTCACTATACGCAATTCGTTGCTTAATAGCACACGGGCTCTCCGGGAGTAGACTACACGACGTTGTTCGTGCTACCACGCTCGCCCGCCTTCTGTACGCCTCCCCTGCCTGGTGGGAGTTTACGAGCGCTGAGCAGCGCTCCCGTCTGAGTGCGCTCACTAGAAAGCTGATCCGGTTGGGGTACCTGCCCTCCGATATTGGCCCCTACGATGTCCTTTGTCAAAAGGCTGATCATGCCTTATTCTCTGCCGTTCTGAGTAACCCAGGTCACGTTCTCCATGTTCTGCTCCCCCCCCCCTGTGAGGACGTGCACTTATGATCTCCGTCCGCGCCCGCACGACCGCGAAATCCCTAGAGCCGATATGATGACCCGCAGGGGTTTCATCATAAGAATGTCATATACCTAATCCAAACTTTATTAGTTAAATCTAACCTAATTTCATCTTCACCAACTTATCATCATTTAAATTACCTATTTGGGTTTCATCATATGAATGTTATGTACCTTATTCAAACTTTATTAGTTAAATCTTATCATCATTTTAACTTATCTATTGGTTTTCCTTATTTTGTTTATTGCGCCTCGTTTCGTATGCTTGTGTTTTGTAAGCCGCAGTGCGTCTGCAAGCGGTTCAATAAAGAACATACATACTTACTTACTTACTTACTAAGCATAGCAGCCGGCATCTGGCTGGGCTCTACGTTATGTGAAAAACACAAGTAGATGTGGTGCCATAGACCCAATAGCCATCACGGTTTCTCTTGCATCAAAGGAGCGGAAAGGCAACAACGACATGGCATGATCAATTATGTGATTTGGCGGGCTTTCACGAGTGCCCGATAGCCTTTCCATATCTGACGGCAAAGGACCTGATGGAGTCAACTATATTCCTTGGTCCAGAGGTTATTGCTTGGCATGGGATGTCAAGGTGTCGGATGCATTCACAGCATCATACGAGCATTTAACATCGCAAAACGCATTTGATGCTGCGGAAAAAGCAGTCTTGTTGTCCTCGAGACCAAGGTCTTGGTCTCGAGTGCACTCGAGTTCGTTTGTAAAAGTCTTGGTCTTGGTCTTGAGGTTCAAAGTCTTGGTCTTGGTTTTGCAAGACCAAGACCAAGACTTTCATCAATATGAACAGTCATTAATAATTTTAACAAACGGCAAGAATTTAAGAAATGTATCCAATAATTACTCATGCTTTAGTATTTACACGGTGTGAATTAGTCTTCACTGTTGTTTTGGCCAATTATTTTGACTTCCGTTTATTTGCCATGGAATGATTTCAAAACAGACTCACGATTTGTACATTTACATCCGGTTCTTGAAAAGCTGCTTTGTGTGCTAGCGATTTCAGCACTTGTAGACCGTATTTTTTCACATGGCAGAATTTTTATGAGGCCCCACAAGTCACGTCTTGGTCAGGAAATTGTTTTTTTGGATAAAATTCAACAGGCATTTGGAATAACATTTCGCATGAAGGACTTATGTAAATACGAATTCGGAATTCTCTGCAGTCTGCATTTAAAGTTGTTTTGCTTGAATAAAATAAAAGACTCACGTTTTTATTAAAATAACGAGTAGTCCGACTGGACAATTTTTAGTAAGGAATAGAAGTCTGGATATGACTGTGGTTTTTTTGGTCTTGGTCTCGGTCTTGGTCTCGAGGTTCAAGGTCTTGGTCTTGGTCTTGGTCTTGAGGTTCAAGATCTTGGTCTTGGTCTTGGTCTTGAGGTTCAAGGTCTTAGTCTTGGTCTTGGTCTTGAGGTTCAAGGTCTTGGTCTTGGTCTTGGTCTTGAGGTTTAAGGTCTTGACAACAAGACTGGGAAAAAGCAGCCCATAATACGGAACGAAAATATGCTGCTATCTCATAGACATTCATAGACACCATTTCATCCCTGTTGCAGTCAAACCCGTAGGAAGCTGGCACACCGAGTCACTGGAGTTTGTTCAAGAACAAGAAGAACAAGATGAAAGCACGGACAGATGACCAGCGTAAGACCAGCTATCTGCTCCAGCGCTTTTCAGTCGCCCTTCAAATTGGAAACTCCCTGTCAGTTTTTTGGCATCAGCCTGAGTAGCAGAGAAAATACTTTCTTTGCTGAGTTGCTGCATCTTGTAAATTTACGTTTGATGATAATAATAATCATATTATTATTATTATTATTTATTATTATTATTGTTATTATTAATAATAATTATTCAACAAAGTTTAACGCACAAAGTCACACATAGACATAAATGCGGATAAATTGTGCGATTAGTCATTCGGTAGGTAAGGAATAGCTGTTTAAAAGATGTTTTAAAGTCAGAGATAAATAGTGAGTGCTGAGGTGCTTCTTAAAGGAAAAGAAATGGTCCAACCATCGGAAAACATTGGTAGTAGGTTACTTATTTCTTGCGGGCAGCAACATGGAATGCACGAGAGTTCATGCCAGTTCTGCATAATGGCTGAACCAAATGACCCGAACATAGCAACCTGCATATAGAGAGAGACAGAGAGAGACAGACAGACAGACAGAGTGAGAGAGAAGGGAGAAAGAAAAAGGGAGGGAGGGAGTCAAGTTGAAAACATGTCTTACAGTTTTCAAGATAATGGTCAGCCAAACTCTCTTTTATTTGGAAACTTCCTAGACTCATGCATACTATATTAGTGTTATTAGTAATCCATCAACATATGGAGACGTTTATGTGATCGATCCTGGTCGCTCATCGGGCAATACAACTCTTATTGTACCCATCACTGGGATCCTGGGATTTCTGGATTTCTGGTCCGAGGCTCTCGAATTCGCTGGCAGTTTTTTCTCGCTGTGTAGTTCTCCAAATGTCGTTCAGGTGCAGGTGAAAAATCTCATCTTCTTCAAAGTGATAAGTCAACCAAGTCTATATTTCTGTCTTGGGTTTTAGGGATCTCTTAGGATTTTGTCTAAAGATTCAGACCTTCAGTTTGGTTACTTTTAAGTCTACTTTAAAGATTACTTTGAATCGATTAGTTAATTGGTGGTTATTAGTTATCTGATGGTAATTTTCTAATTATCCGGTGCAGTGTGAGAATTGTAGAAAAAAGCCTGGGAGGGTTAGACTTTGATGAGTTTGATCCATGTCGAGTTGAATATTTTATCCGTATTTTGCAAACTGAGACAATACAAAAATACAGTAGAAAGCTAAAACTGCTTAAAGTAATTACATCACCAAATTTATTAGTATACATTTCACATGGTCACAACTCTCACAATAAACCAGAGTAGTCCATAGTATCAGTAATCCACAAAGTGAATTGTGAAAGAAAATGGTAAAATATATGCACAATGGAATCACACTCAGGAGCGTAACTTTCGTTTTTCGTATGGAGACCATACCTGGGAAGGTACAATAATAAATATTGATTGGCATTGCTTAAAAAGTGGGGGTACAGTACCCCAATCCAAATCGTAGAGATAAGGGTCCCGCTGGTACCCCCACGGGTACTCCTGGTACCCCCACAAATTACGCCTAGGATCACAGTAGCACAACTGAGTAGTTTTAAAACGACCCCCTGGGTGGGCTACCGCCTGTATACCTACAAATTTCTTACTAGTCAAGTCCTCAGTCAGCAAACTAGACACAATTTTCTTTTATCAAAGTCAGTACTTACTTACTTGCCAAAGATCTGTAACCTCCACGGAGTTCTAGATGGAAACGAACTCAATCTTTTCGACATTAAATCTCTTTCTAAGCTTGCCTGCTGTAATTCACTGTTGTTGTTTGCAGAAACCGCCTAAATCAACCCCATTCTTTTCATCCAGAACATGCTAGCCCTTTCCACCAGTCAAATCACTTCGATACATGATCACATTACCCTAGTCTCAGAATTCTTCATGACTAAAGAATTTGCTCGATAATTATCGTATGTTTAACTTTACCGTTGACTGATCCCTATTTCGACAAAGTCTCGAGAGTTGCATGCATTGCCTGCCATTGGAAAATCTGGGATTCGCTAATGCTATAACGAGCCAGGTTCTTTGAATCGGTGTCGACTTTTTACAAGCATTATTTTATGCTAGGTTCTGAGAAACGCCTTCGATAGCTAGGCCTACTTGTGAGGCCCTTAAATTTTTCAGTTACAATACATCAAAATATTACAGAACAATGCACATTTTTTCTAGCTGTCAACTTAAGTCAGACATCCGAAGATTTATACGGTTAAGTAAATGGAAGTTTATAGGTTAACTAAATAACAAACGCAAGATTAATGTAAAGTCAAAAGACGTTGTCAAAACTGGCCATCACTATTACTATTTCTGCAACTACTACCACTACCACTACTACTGCTGCAGCAGCTGCTGCTACTAGGCCCTACTGCTATTTAAACGCGTCTTGTAAAGTGAAAAGGCGTTGTCAAAAACTGGCTATCACTATTAGCATTTCTGCAACTACGACTACTGCGACTACTCTTGCTGCCGCTACTAATATATACTATTTGATAGGTATAGTTGGAATGATATCGAGAGATAATGTACCTTAAGACTGCATGATGGGCAAGATTAGGTTAGCTTATATATTATATTATATTATATATTATATTATGTATTATATCATATATTATATATATATTGTATATATAATATATATGTGTGTACATTATGACTGTTTGATTGGTTGAACTGGGCTACTTAAAGTGCGTTAAACAGGATTGGGTCCCTTATCTTAGGTTAGGCCTATATATACAATTATATATATATATATTTATATATATACAATTATATATATGACCCCAATATATATATATATATATGTATATATATATATGTATATGTATATATATATATATATATATATATATATATACTTGTGTCATATGTGATTGGATTTTACTAATATTATTGCAACAGTAACTAACATTATGGGTTGCCCTTGCAAATAACGTTCAATAGTTTCAGAATTTATAAGCGATAGATCTGCTTTTCAGAACAGACAGACAACAACCGTCAGCTAATCAACGTCAACAACGACGCTTATGATAACGACGACGACTCAAGCATTGATAAAGGTGGAGTCTCTCACACTGTACCATGCTATAAACATAAGCGCGTTCATGCTGACGAAACATCATTAGCTGAACTCTAAATTGATTGTCGCAGTGTTAATTAATGTCTTATAAAGAGAGACTAAATATTTTCAATGTCTTAACAAATTCTTTAAATATACACAACGGCACCAACAGCAGAAGTGTGGATGAACAACAGCGATGGCTGAGTTTTTATCCTGATACGACAAATCGTGGCCCCATTAATGCATGGAATACCAGATTCTGGCTTATTGTCGCCAACTCGAATATGCAGTAAGGCGTTGTTTCCCAACCATATATAGTTTGCCATCATTTAACTCTTGCGCAATTCCGGTGGCCTATAGATGCAGCCAAAATAGTGCCACTACCTAAAACAGGTGGCCAGCGAGGTTGTTGTACAGTTTAGACCCAACATCAATTAAATTTAGGCTCAAGCTATAGAAAGTATTGATGAGTATCAGTTTTAAATTAAATTGGGGTCATTAGAAATTTCAATACTGTTGAAATACTTGACTGAATTACTACGATGATGACTAGAACATGCTTAGTTTTGCCGCTATAAATATTATAGCTACTTAAGCAAACCAGATAGAACTTATCAAGGTTGTTTAGCTATTCGATGTAGTTGATTTATATATAATAATATACTGCTTTTATATTTATGTAAATAATATCTTAGCATGATATTCTGTTCAAGTAATAGGCTTAATTATGTTCTGTATTGTTATCATGGGCCGTAGTGACGCAATGGTGGCGGCCTACTGCTCCAATCAATGTGTTTGCATTTTGGGTCAATGGTCATAAATATCGGGCCTTCAACTTACCTTCCAGAACCCGACAATTGAGCCTCTTTAACGTACCCACATTGGGCCACTTTTATAGGACTTGCAGATGACCGGCAGATGCGTTCTGGTGGGCAGCTTTAGGCTTCCCTGCTAATCTAAAAATGTAGGACCTGCAGGGTTCCGCGCTACTGTGCCTGCCAGAGCCCATAGAGGTTGCCCGACAAAGGCTGGATGTGACTCCCGTTGACTCCCGAACAGATCTGTTGGATTGTGGACGTATCGACGGACGGACTATTGCATGAAATATAACATTTGCTAAAAAAATTGAATTAAAGTTAACACCAAGGTTTGAGAAGAAGGAGAGAGAATGCGTTATACAGGGCGGCAAAGTGTACGTAAGGTCTGTCATATATATATATATATATATATATATATATATATATATATATATTTATATATATATATATATATATATATGTATTTGCCCGTCATAATTATGACGGCAGTGTATATCGTTGGTCGTTGATCGCCGTCGTCAAGGCCGTCGTCAAGACCGCCGTCGTCAAGACGGCAGTACTGACGTCGCAAACGGTTTCACAATAGAACAGAAGCCGTTTGTGACGTAGCCTCCTACGACGGACAAATTTGCATATAAGGAAACTATCTGTATAGATTATATTGCAATTTCGTCGCCTCATCTTATATCAAACATTCTACGTGTATTTCTTGATCTGTTCCACCTGTGCTTCTCCTCCTCTTCCGTCCATCTTGACAACGACTGTGCGCTCTGACGAGAAAAGGACGACTTGACAGATGGAAAATGGTTCGTTCTTCAATGTAGACCGCAGAAAATCCAACGCCTCGTGATATTCTTCTTCGTCTCCTGCCGCTGGTTATAGTCTGGACACTGGACAGCGCCCAAACGCTGATACGTGTTGGTATAGGATGTCACTGTGTGCTTTAACGAAATAGCAACAGTTCTACTACGGTACATGTGCACGAGTTAAATTCGATGTTGGCGGCATTGGCGGCATATATATATATATATATATATATATATATATATATATATATATATATATATATATATATATATATATATATATATATATATATATATATATATATATATATATATATATAGGCTGTCCGACAGAGGCTGGAAATGCGTAGCCGTGCACCGTCTCTGCAACCTGCACCTTGTGGGGCGCTTTAGAAATGGAATTGAATACCAGCTACACAGGCGACCATGTGGAGCGTGACTGTCTCGGAGAGTCCTTGCAGGTGAAACGCTGTGAAGTACCCAATATATATATATATATAATACATATACATATATATTGTTTGTATATATATACAGAGAGAGAGAGAGAGAGAGAGAGAGAGAGAGAGAGAGAGAGAGAGAGAGAGAGAGAGAGAGAGAGAGAGAGAGACAGAGAGAGAGAGAGACAGAGAGACAGAGAGACAGAGAGACAGAGAGACAGAGAGACAGAGAGACAGAGAGACAGAGAGACAGAGAGACAGAGAGACAGAGAGACAGAGAGACAGAGACAGAGAGTAAAATCGTCTTCTTTGGACCTCGAACAACGTAACGACAAATAGTAGTCTTGTCAGGAGCCGTGTCATTATAACGAGCTCGCAATTGGTCGAAGCCTTTTTGTTATGAAAACTCATTTTGAGTTCAGCGTTTTGTCTGTTTAATTTCAAAAAGACAAATGTTGACGGAAAGTGAACTGCTGCAACATATCTGCTCGATGACGTCCGTTTCACAACTCATAACGAGAAACTTTGTCCAAAAGATGTCACTGATGCTATTTATGTTCTTACTTGAACAGGTGGCGCCAGTCATTAAATTCATTGGGATCTGGGATCCAGAATCTCAGATTTAAGATCCGCCTCTAAACTATGAGATCCGCCACTCAAAGAAGAGACGACACTGCAGCTGAATGTCCTTTTGCTATAATAATCGACCATATGCATCTTGCTTCACACATTTTATGTTATCCAAATAGCGAATAGCAAATATTCAATTCATCAGATAGGCAGAGGCTTTGATTTGCAAACATTCGAAAATCCGCCACCTCTCGAAGAGCAATTTATCAACTGGGTGGCGCTAATCAGTTTAATATTGAAGTAAACTGATTAAAAGCATGACAACGACTACGATGAGAACCAAAGCATTGACGATACTTAAGACTAAGGGAATAACGATGATGAAGACGAAGACGAAGACGCTGAGGATGATCAATGGGGAGTGGAATGATACATGAATAGTAACACTCTTGCTCGAAGAACATAAGATCTTGAAAAACGTGGTTCGACACCCGTATGCTCCCTATAGGTCGACTCAGCCTTCCACTCCTAGGGGCCGCTGTAAAATGAGAGGGCGTCTAACAGGCTGCCAAGACGTATGTTCTGTAAGATCTTGTTAATTGTGCTGTCACATATGTTTCAATTTTACTTACTGCGGTTTGTCAGTGAGCTTGTCGATAAACACGAATATATAAGACGAAGTAACGATGCTATGATGAAAGCCAAGACAGTGACTGTGGCGGAGATCAAGACGATGATGCTGGTTAAGACAATGACAGCAACGCTGATTAAGATCGAGACAATGATGATTATGCCATCTTGTTTTTTTATAGTGCTGGGTTTGAACCCAGAGTTCGACGCTCCGTTTGCCAATATCACAGTCGTTGCTGGTCAGCCTGCGTTGTTGCCTTGCTCCATCGATCACCTGGGGAAGTACAAGGTAAGCTACTGTATACAGGTGATTGATTCTTAAACTTTGCATTTTACACGTTTGAGTGATTTGAGGAGAGGAGTGATGTGTTGTTGTTTGGGGGTTTTAGTGACAGCACGAGCGGAAACATTCTGTATAGCTTCAAGGTGGTTTATATTGGTTGTTTCTATATTAAGTAAAAAAAAGTGAACTAAAGTAGTCTAGTTGATGTTGGATAGTAGAAGCAGTTTTTTAGTAAAGCATAGGGCGGATTCTGCGAAGGTCACGGATATGCATGAAGCAAGTGCGAGAAAGGTGGATGATATGATCAAGGAAGCTCAGGTGTTGGTCAAAAATCACACCTAAGTTGCGGACAGGTGAAGGTCTAAAAGGGTCAATTTGTAGTCTAGGTGTTGATCGTCTACGATGAGGGAAATAGAGCGACCTGAAATTTTCTTAAGCTGTCGCACAGATCTATAAAAATACGAAATTCAGTTTTGGATGGGTTCAGACACAGTAGGTTAGATGTCAAACAGGATGAGATTTTGGTTACGACATGAAGAAGATAATCTATTGAATCGGTCAAGCTGTTTGAAGAGAACGAGATGAATAAATTGAGCATCGTCAGCGCATATACAGTAGGTGATGATCAACTGAGGATGCTTGAATGAGTGTGCTGAGTGAAGTAGCGTAAAGGATGAACAGACGAGGCTCAAGAACAGAGCCTTGTCATGCCTACATGTCATCATTTGTTCATTTTCTGTTCGTTGTCGTTTATTCGTTAATTAGTTAATTATATCATTTTTTATTCATTCATTCATGCATTACGACAGGTTGCCTGGCTGGATCATCTGTCAATTCCTCTGACGTATGAGGAACGTCGCGTCATCGATGATTCTCGCTTCAGCATCGATCGCCCTCTCATCAAAGACTGGAATCTTCAGATCAGAGATACTAAGAAGGATGACAATGGCCAATACAGGTGTACGATCAACACCTTCCCGGTCAAGAGCAAGACGGTTCAACTCAACGTCAAAGGTTGGGCTTCTGTCAGAATTCAGACACTTATATGCTGGGTTCTTCGTGCGTAACATGTATGTGTGTATGTGTGTGTGTGTGTGTGTGTGTGCACTGTGTGTGTGTAGGTGTGCGTGTGTGTGTACGTGTGTGTGTAGGTGTGTGTGATTACGAATGGGTGCGTGGATGAGGAGCGTGTATTTATGACAAAGAAGACACTTAGTCATAGTAGTCAAATAATTGTTATGATAGTTTCCCGGCTGGCCTCTATGCAGAGAAGGTGAAGAAGAAAGTGTGTTGATCCGAAGGGCTTTACGCAGCGTTTAATTGAATCGATATGTTGATGATATAACTGTCGACACCGGCGTAAAATTCTGCTGCTGCTGCTGCTGCTGCTGCTGCTGCTGCTGTTGATGATGATGACGTGTATGTGTCTGGGATTGATCGAACTTATAACTGAATTTCCAATTAACCAGCGAAGACTCTCTCTTGCTATGGATTGGAAGAAGAAGGATGTGGAGGGAGAAGAATATAAGCGAACAGAGAGGCGGAATGAGAATGAGGGGAGGACTAGGAGGAGGAGGTGGAGGAGGAGGAGGAGGATGATTGGAGAAAGCATTCCGTTAGTAGTGATGATGCTGCGACAGTATAGACACAGAACCCAGATCTGGCGTCAACACGTCTCGATGACCTGATGCCGTCGTTACTGCAACCGTTCATCAGTTGCATCAACTGCCATCAGCTGCATCAGCAGCAGACCAATTCTGTGTAATCCGAAGACAAGGCGACCGTCAGATGACAAATGACGTCGAATCAATTCGAAACGACCGACCGAGAGGAGCAGGAGGAGCAGGAGGAGCAGAAGGAGCAGAAGGAGCAGGAGGAACAGGATGAACAGGAGGAGCTCCTAGGAGGATCAGGAGGAGCAGGAGGAGCAGGAGGATCAGGAGGAGGCATTTATTGGCAGCGAAGACGACGACAACATTTGACTTGGATCGATCGACGCTCAGTGCATTCACTTTTGGACTTTGAAGGAGGCAGAAGACACTCGCCTGACCTCAGACATCCAACAGACAAAGTTGACCTCTTTACAGTTGACGGTCCCTCCACCCCTTACCCCATCACCGGCACCAACGACAAAATGAAACATTTGCCCGGCCACCGTCAGCATTATACGATACGACAGGTCCATTGACACTTTAACGACGAGAGTGTACTAAAAGCGACTGGAAGACCAGTGCAGCACGTCGCTAAAAAAGTGTTAGACCATTTATCACGTGCTATTGGCTAAGTTTAGCCAAAACAAATGTAATATTTTATTTATTTTAAACGCGGTAACTTTACACAGTATCAATTATTTTAATTTTTCATTATAGTCCATATATGAAATGGATTGGTATGCATGCTGACTTATTTCCTAATTCACAATACATAGGCCTTCATATGTATACCTTTTCTGGCACTATTTAAAATCTGTCAGTGTGGATTAAATATAACTGATGTTTCTAGAAGTGGTTGATTCAGGATACTGTTGTCGTATGGAAGTGCAGGTACCATGAGGTATGTCCGTAACGATTCTTGACCTGAAGCCAAAAAATTGATACAAAAGGTTTCTCAGTTGATTTTGTTACCATTTTGGCATGCTTATTAACATAGTAAAAGTCTACTCTATTCTGACCATTCTAAAAGGGTCAATTTCAAGATGGCGTCCAAGATGGCTGCCGGGAGCTAAAATTGTCTATATCTCAAGCACTATCAACCTAGAAAGGTGGTTTTGGTGTCTAACCGTACGTTTTATTGTTCAGCGTTTAGTTGAAACAACTTTAATCACTAGTCTTAATATACATGTATCATATCAAGATGGCGTCCAAGATGGCTGCCGGGAGTAAAAATTGTTTAGGCCTATATCTCAAACACTATTCAACCTGGCCTGCTACGACAACCCTGCAGCAGTTCAAGCACGTGGAGATGAAGCATTGACAAGAGCAACGCTGCTATCGAGGGGAATTTTACCGCATGACCTTAATTTCACGCAGATGGCAAATAGCGGGGCTTGCAGAGGGAATCGTCAATAATTTTTCATGCAGAGCACTTCCAGACCCCGGACGACGACGAGTATATGTTGTTCCTCTGTTTACTCATCTCTACACACAGCTACGTACGTCAACAACATTGAGTGCATTTTCGCTGAATTCATCAAAGTCGTCAAAGCCATCTCCGCCAAAATTGTCTGCGTTCTGAACACCCAGTGTTTCAGATAAGCGACATCAAGAACAACTGGAGCTTTGCAGCTTCAAAGGCAGTGATGACCCCAGCAATCGTGACTCTATATAAGATGGGCAGAAGCGACCAAGAATGGAACCCTATTGGACACCAACTGCAGCCGGAGCTCATTTCAGTTTTTCCGAACGAGTGGTAAATTTGAATTCGATAGAATGTTGTATGAAAATAAATAGCAGAAAGACAAAGGTTGTGGTTGTGACGATAAGAAAGAAAGAATAAACAATGGTACGAATAATAATTAATGGTTTCTGCTAGTTGGGGAGCGTGACTACAGCAGATGTAAAAAATACCACAATGAAATAAAAAGATTAGCGATGAAAAGATAGGAGTTAATGAGAGGAGGACTGAATAGGAACCTAAAAAAATGGTTAAAACAATTACACGGGTGTTGTGCTATATGGATCAGAAACATGGATCATCAGAAAGGAGGACATAAAAATTTGGAGGCTTTTGAGATGTGTGTGGCGCATGGTGGAAAAGTTTAGTTGAACTGAGCATAAACAAACGAAGAAGTGCTGCAGATAAGGTGGAAGAGGAAAGGTCTCTTATGGCTACTATAAGAGAAAGATAGAGGAAGTAGATTGGTCACATATTGAGAGGGGGATTCCCTACTGAGAACTATCAAATAGGAAAGAATAGAGAGAAAGAAAACGAGAGGAAGATGGTGGATGATATACATAGTAAACTATAAGAGGAAGCCTAGCATCAAGAGGAGTGGCGCCGTCGAACGTTTGAACCTGTCCAAGGGCAAAGAACTTAACGAAAAAGTAGTGGTCAGCATCATCTCAGTTAGGCACATCCCACAACAAATTGACGTGAAAAGAACTTGTGGAAATCGGTCGAGACGTGTGGGCTATAGGCTGGAAAGAGACAAAAAAGTGTTTGAAGTCGTGGGTGTAATGACATGTTAATAAATTTTAAGTAGTAAATTTTAAGTAGACCTAATTAGCCTATAAGCGACTCTCAGTCAAAACAATTATGATAAATGAACCTGTTATTATTGGCGTAGCAACCATGCGCCTCCATTTTGAACAAGTAAGGTTCCTAATCCAAGAATAATAAATCCTAGTGCTACCCGAAAACTGACAGTCCATTTTAGTTGGTGATAGACATTGCGCCAACCTAATTACATAAGCGACATGTCCCTCGGTCGTTTCTACATGTACAATAACGGACAGCTGTCACAATTGGTCGCATCCCTTTTGGTCAAACAGAATTCGCCACCGCATTGACTGCACTATACGGTGTGATTTGACATTTGTGATTTGATATGTCTATGCACCATAGTGACTTGGTGTTAGACATCATAAATTTTATGCTTGGGTGTAAAGCATTGTGTAAAAATTTGATCTATTGATCTAGTAAACCGATAGTTTAACTACGCTAAGTAAAATGTTATATCCATTTGTAGCCTTTCAGTAATAATTTAGCATATTCAATCCTTTTCTAACCTATATTTACCGGGTCGACGACACTTTTTACAGTTTTTACGCAGCTAATCTCTAGCCGTCATATACGCAAATAACTATACTTTTCGTGCGCAAAGTTCGTAGCTAGAAGACCCAACAACGTCGACACTATTACTGCCGCATTCATCCGATATCACAGTAAACCATCGACGACACGATCACGAACCTTAACGTTCGCCTAAGCTACCGATCACGCAACACTGGTCGAATCAATGGAGAATTCGATGGAGAGTTTCTGTAAAACGGCGCAACTATTCGACATAATAATTGTCTTTTTATTGGGTCCCGTTTATGTAGTGCAAAGACTAGACTGGTTTTCGAACATAAAATAAATGTTACTATAGATATTAGTGTCACCGTAACATACTAAGACAAATGAAGCTTACTGTAATTCGTCGTTGTGGTTCTGATTTTATGTTCTACTTAATCTGTCATATCCAGCAGCTTCTACTATGTATTTTCCTCTGGATCGTCTCTCTACAACTTCGAATTCTTTCTCCGGCTTTCCGTCAACCTAGTCTTGGCTCGGAACTGGCATACTATCTACTTTTCTCCATTCTTTTAGGCTCAAATCCTGTTTTGGTCATCCTTATCACTCGGGCTGTCGTAGCTAGTCAAATAATATTTTCGCATAGGCTTTCCAGTTCTCTCCATATAGGCCTACTGTAGCCAATTGTAACTCAGGTAACCTGGACTGTACCTGCAAGTAGCTTTATTCAAGTCTATCGTAGAATAAATAGTCTCAGCTTAATAGTGCAAATTTCACCTAGATCTGATTGGTTGTAAATGCCCCTTACCCCTCCGGACGCTCATGGTTTTTCCAAAAGAAACATCGAATTTCTTCGGTACAGCGGATACGCGCAAGTTATTACCCTTTACTCTATCGCTCTCGAACTCTTTAACGGGTCGAAATATTTCTGTGCAGATGCTGCATCCACAGTCCTGCAGCATTCAGCAATTTATTTAGCGCCTTGTTATTCTGTTATATTGCAAACGCAGAAACGAATAACTGAAAACTAACAACTATTTTGCCAATGTCGGAAAACGAGAATAAGAAGCAGCAGAAAAGAGAAGTAGAAGAATGAGGAAAAGAAAAGAACTAAGATAATGATCGAGAAAGAAGAGAAGTGGAGAAAGAGGAAGAAGAGGAGGAGAAAGTAAATGGAAAGATGGAGTAGAAATAGGAGCAATATGAATAGAATCTAACCTAATGACTTCTATAGCGCTGCTATCATCATGACGCATAGAGTCTCAATCGATGGTTGCTTCGAGTGAAATAGAAATAGGAGCAATATGAATAGAATCTAACCTAATGACTTCTATAGCGCTGCTATCATCATGACGCATAGAGTCTCAATCGATGGTTGCTTCAAGTGAAATAGAAATAGGAGCAATATGAATAGAATCTAACCTAATGACTTCTATAGCGCTGCTATCATCATGACGCATAGAGTCTCAATCGATGGTTGCTTCGAGTGAAATAGAAATAGGAGCAATATGAATAGAATCTAACCTAATGACTTCTATAGCGCTGCTATCATCATGACGCATAGAGTCTCAATCGATGGTTGCTTCGAGTGAAATAGAAATAGGAGCAATATGAATAGAATCTAACCTAATGACTTCTATAGCGCTGCTATCATCATGACGCATAGAGTCTCAATCGATGGTTGCTTCAAGTGAAATAGAAATAGGAGCAATATGAATAGAATCTAACCTAATGACTTCTATAGCGCTGCTATCATCATGACGCATAGAGTCTCAATCGATGGTTGCTTCAAGTGAAATAGAAATAGGAGCAATATGAATAGAATCTAACCTAATGACTTCTATAGCGCTGCTATCATCATGACGCATAGAGTCTCAATCGATGGTTGCTTCAAGTGAAATAGAAATAGGAGCAATATGAATAGAATCTAACCTAATGACTTCTATAGCGCTGCTATCATCATGACGCATAGAGTCTCAATCGATGGTTGCTTCAAGTGAAATAGAAATAGGAGCAATATGAATAGAATCTAACCTAATGACTTCTATAGCGCTGCTATCATCATGACGCATAGAGTCTCAATCGATGGTTGCTTCGAGTGAAATAGAAATAGGAGCAATATGAATAGAATCTAACCTAATGACTTCTATAGCGCTGCTATCATCATGACGCATAGAGTCTCAATCGATGGTTGCTTCAAGTGAAATAGAAATAGGAGCAATATGAATAGAATCTAACCTAATGACTTCTATAGCGCTGCTATCATCATGACGCATAGAGTCTCAATCGATGGTTGCTTCGAGTGAAATAGAAATAGGAGCAATATGAATAGAATCTAACCTAATGACTTCTATAGCGCTGCTATCATCATGACGCATAGAGTCTCAATCGATGGTTGCTTCAAGTGAAATAGAAATAGGAGCAATATGAATAGAATCTAACCTAATGACTTCTATAGCGCTGCTATCATCATGACGCATAGAGTCTCAATCGATGGTTGCTTCGAGTGAAATAGAAATAGGAGCAATATGAATAGAATCTAACCTAATGACTTCTATAGCGCTGCTATCATCATGACGCATAGAGTCTCAATCGATGGTTGCTTCAAGTGAAATAGAAATAGGAGCAATATGAATAGAATCTAACCTAATGACTTCTATAGCGCTGCTATCATCATGACGCATAGAGTCTCAATCGATGGTTGCTTCGAGTGAAATAGAAATAGGAGCAATATGAATAGAATCTAACCTAATGACTTCTATAGCGCTGCTATCATCATGACGCATAGAGTCTCAATCGATGGTTGCTTCAAGTGAAATAGAAATAGGAGCAATATGAATAGAATCTAACCTAATGACTTCTATAGCGCTGCTATCATCATGACGCATAGAGTCTCAATCGATGGTTGCTTCAAGTGAAATAGAAATAGGAGCAATATGAATAGAATCTAACCTAATGACTTCTATAGCGCTGCTATCATCATGACGCATAGAGTCTCAATCGATGGTTGCTTCAAGTGAAATAGAAATAGGAGCAATATGAATAGAATCTAACCTAATGACTTCTATAGCGCTGCTATCATCATGACGCATAGAGTCTCAATCGATGGTTGCTTCGAGTGAAATAGAAATAGGAGCAATATGAATAGAATCTAACCTAATGACTTCTATAGCGCTGCTATCATCATGACGCATAGAGTCTCAATCGATGGTTGCTTCAAGTGAAATAGAAATAGGAGCAATATGAATAGAATCTAACCTAATGACTTCTATAGCGCTGCTATCATCATGACGCATAGAGTCTCAATCGATGGTTGCTTCAAGTGAAATAGAAATAGGAGCAATATGAATAGAATCTAACCTAATGACTTCTATAGCGCTCCTATCATCATGACGCATAGAGTCTCAATCGATGGTTGCTTCAAGTGAAATAGAAATAGGAGCAATATGAATAGAATCTAACCTAATGACTTCTATAGCGCTGCTATCATCATGACGCATAGAGTCTCAATCGATGGTTGCTTCAAGTGAAATAGAAATAGGAGCAATATGAATAGAATCTAACCTAATGACTTCTATAGCGCTGCTATCATCATGACGCATAGAGTCTCAATCGATGGTTGCTTCGAGTGAAATAGAAATAGGAGCAATATGAATAGAATCTAACCTAATGACTTCTATAGCGCTGCTATCATCATGACGCATAGAGTCTCAATCGATGGTTGCTTCAAGTGAAATAGAAATAGGAGCAATATGAATAGAATCTAACCTAATGACTTCTATAGCGCTGCTATCATCATGACGCATAGAGTCTCAATCGATGGTTGCTTCAAGTGAAATAGAAATAGGAGCAATATGAATAGAATCTAACCTAATGACTTCTATAGCGCTGCTATCATCATGACGCATAGAGTCTCAATCGATGGTTGCTTCAAGTGAAATAGAAATAGGAGCAATATGAATAGAATCTAACCTAATGACTTCTATAGCGCTGCTATCATCATGACGCATAGAGTCTCAATCGATGGTTGCTTCAAGTGAAATAGAAATAGGAGCAATATGAATAGAATCTAACCTAATGACTTCTATAGCGCTGCTATCATCATGACGCATAGAGTCTCAATCGATGGTTGCTTCAAGTGAAATAGAAATAGGAGCAATATGAATAGAATCTAACCTAATGACTTCTATAGCGCTGCTATCATCATGACGCATAGAGTCTCAATCGATGGTTGCTTGAAGTGAAATAGAAATAGGAGCAATATGAATAGAATCTAACCTAATGACTTCTATAGCGCTGCTATCATCATGACGCATAGAGTCTCAATCGATGGTTGCTTCAAGTGAAATAGAAATAGGAGCAATATGAATAGAATCTAACCTAATGACTTCTATAGCGCTGCTATCATCATGACGCTTAGAGTCTCAATCGATGGTTGCTTCAAGTGAAATAGAAATAGGAGCAATATGAATAGAATCTAACCTAATGACTTCTATAGCGCTGCTATCATCATGACGCTTAGAGTCTCAATCGATGGTTGCTTCAAGTGAAATAGAAATAGGAGCAATATGAATAGAATCTAACCTAATGACTTCTATAGCGCTGCTATCATCATGACGCATAGAGTCTCAATCGATGGTTGCTTCAAGTGAAATAGAAATAGGAGCAATATGAATAGAATCTAACCTAATGACTTCTATAGCGCTGCTATCATCATGACGCATAGAGTCTCAATCGATGGTTGCTTCAAGTGAAATAGAAATAGGAGCAATATGAATAGAATCTAACCTAATGACTTCTATAGCGCTGCTATCATCATGACGCATAGAGTCTCAATCGATGGTTGCTTCAAGTGAAATAGAAATAGGAGCAATATGAATAGAATCTAACCTAATGACTTCTATAGCGCTGCTATCATCATGACGCATAGAGTCTCAATCGATGGTTGCTTCAAGTGAAATAGAAATAGGAGCAATATGAATAGAATCTAACCTAATGACTTCTATAGCGCTGCTATCATCATGACGCATAGAGTCTCAATCGATGGTTGCTTCGAGTGAAATAGAAATAGGAGCAATATGAATAGAATCTAACCTAATGACTTCTATAGCGCTGCTATCATCATGACGCATAGAGTCTCAATCGATGGTTGCTTCGAGTGAAATAGAAATAGGAGCAATATGAATAGAATCTAACCTAATGACTTCTATAGCGCTGCTATCATCATGACGCATAGAGTCTCAATCGATGGTTGCTTCAAGTGAAATAGAAATAGGAGCAATATGAATAGAATCTAACCTAATGACTTCTATAGCGCTGCTATCATCATGACGCATAGAGTCTCAATCGATGGTTGCTTCAAGTGAAATAGAAATAGGAGCAATATGAATAGAATCTAACCTAATGACTTCTATAGCGCTGCTATCATCATGACGCATAGAGTCTCAATCGATGGTTGCTTCAAGTGAAATAGAAATAGGAGCAATATGAATAGAATCTAACCTAATGACTTCTATAGCGCTGCTATCATCATGACGCATAGAGTCTCAATCGATGGTTGCTTCGAGTGAAATAGAAATAGGAGCAATATGAATAGAATCTAACCTAATGACTTCTATAGCGCTGCTATCATCATGACGCATAGAGTCTCAATCGATGGTTGCTTCAAGTGAAATAGAAATAGGAGCAATATGAATAGAATCTAACCTAATGACTTCTATAGCGCTGCTATCATCATGACGCATAGAGTCTCAATCGATGGTTGCTTCAAGTGAAATAGAAATAGGAGCAATATGAATAGAATCTAACCTAATGACTTCTATAGCGCTGCTATCATCATGACGCATAGAGTCTCAATCGATGGTTGCTTCAAGTGAAATAGAAATAGGAGCAATATGAATAGAATCTAACCTAATGACTTCTATAGCGCTGCTATCATCATGACGCATAGAGTCTCAATCGATGGTTGCTTCGAGTGAAATAGAAATAGGAGCAATATGAATAGAATCTAACCTAATGACTTCTATAGCGCTGCTATCATCATGACGCATAGAGTCTCAATCGATGGTTGCTTCGAGTGAAATAGAAATAGGAGCAATATGAATAGAATCTAACCTAATGACTTCTATAGCGCTGCTATCATCATGACGCATAGAGTCTCAATCGATGGTTGCTTCGAGTGAAATAGAAATAGGAGCAATATGAATAGAATCTAACCTAATGACTTCTATAGCGCTGCTATCATCATGACGCATAGAGTCTCAATCGATGGTTGCTTCAAGTGAAATAGAAATAGGAGCAATATGAATAGAATCTAACCTAATGACTTCTATAGCGCTGCTATCATCATGACGCATAGAGTCTCAATCGATGGTTGCTTCAAGTGAAATAGAAATAGGAGCAATATGAATAGAATCTAACCTAATGACTTCTATAGCGCTGCTATCATCATGACGCATAGAGTCTCAATCGATGGTTGCTTCAAGTGAAATAGAAATAGGAGCAATATGAATAGAATCTAACCTAATGACTTCTATAGCGCTGCTATCATCATGACGCATAGAGTCTCAATCGATGGTTGCTTCAAGTGAAATAGAAATAGGAGCAATATGAATAGAATCTAACCTAATGACTTCTATAGCGCTGCTATCATCATGACGCATAGAGTCTCAATCGATGGTTGCTTCAAGTGAAATAGAAATAGGAGCAATATGAATAGAATCTAACCTAATGACTTCTATAGCGCTGCTATCATCATGACGCATAGAGTCTCAATCGATGGTTGCTTCAAGTGAAATAGAAATAGGAGCAATATGAATAGAATCTAACCTAATGACTTCTATAGCGCTGCTATCATCATGACGCATAGAGTCTCAATCGATGGTTGCTTCAAGTGAAATAGAAATAGGAGCAATATGAATAGAATCTAACCTAATGACTTCTATAGCGCTGCTATCATCATGACGCATAGAGTCTCAATCGATGGTTGCTTCAAGTGAAATAGAAATAGGAGCAATATGAATAGAATCTAACCTAATGACTTCTATAGCGCTGCTATCATCATGACGCATAGAGTCTCAATCGATGGTTGCTTCAAGTGAAATAGAAATAGGAGCAATATGAATAGAATCTAACCTAATGACTT
>OY744607.1:29085289-29187789 GCA_963556255.1 Allolobophora icterica | reverse complement strand
AGCTGTAAAATATCTGAATAGAAAGTATTAATCATCCATGGGTTTTATTCAAGTAAACATGGAGCTTACTGAATAGGACAGTTGCTAAGTCTACACGCATTCTGACAATGCTCCTAAATGTGTGTACACAGAAGATCATCTGGAAACAACGTTCTTCGACCGACTCCTATAAGACCACATAAAATCCTGCATATTCATTCTGGGCGTTAGCAGTCAGATGCGGCGGACACCAGCCTGCTAAAAACAGCAGCAGCAGCCGTCTGCTGGACAAAGCGACCGAGCGTAGATTATGAGGAATTGCGACTGTATCAAAAGCACCAATTGTATAACGACAAGAATCGAGAACAGCAAGCAGCACGTCAACAACTACAGCAGCAGCATAATAGGACAAGGAGCTGGGAGTAGATCCAGCGTTAGAGGCAAAAACGAAGTAGAAGAAGAAAGAGATGGATGGAGAGGCAGACGTAGAGGTCAAGTTGGATACTGCATCCACCTTGACTTCTACGTGTACCTCGGTAGACCGAAGAGAGAGAGAGAGGCAGTTTCTGGTCAAGTTGGAAGCTTCGGTTTGTTCTTTACTTTTTATTTGTAAGAAATGATTATGTAGCGACTATAGTCGTCTTCCCTGCTACAGATGCCATGCTCATGAGACTGTGGCAACCTGTGCTATAGCCCCGCCGTTCTACGCTGTCGTTTAAAGGGACCGAGGAATTAGCGATCACATAGACCGACATAGACAGAGACCAAATGCCGACAGAAGTAGTTGATGCAGTTGCTGCTGTAGGATTTCGTCCATCATCTGAGCGTTGAAGGATCCGCCGTGTCCATGGAGAAACCAGTGTTTTATCAACGGTCGACGTCATTCGTCTCGAACGGTGGGCGCCGGATTAGTGTCGGGATTATTTGCAAAGAAATGCGATCTATAGATGCTGATGCTAATGATTTCCTTGCAGCAGCTGCAGCAGCAGAAGCACCAGCCACCGATCGACCATGCACCGCATTCAAAACCATTAATAATTAACCATACAGGTCGACCGAAAAAGTAAACAACGACCTACCGACAGACACTCCGACCAATGGCTCATCAAGTCACATACCTGAGGCACATGTAATCCCTCAGAAAATTATTATTTTCATCACTTGACAGTGTACAACCCAATTACTAATAATAATATTATTCAATAATATATATCTATGTTATAGGTCCTATTATTATTATTATTGTTGTTGTTGTTATATAATTTCGTTTAATATGAAACAAAGTTGATAAACCGCAACTTCTTACAAATGATACGTGTAATGTCACTCATGGCAGCCTGTTATAAGGCGCCCGGCCCCGGTGAGGGCACTCTGCGCTAGTCTCTATGATGTCAACAGTCTTGTTGTCAAGACCTTAAATCTCAAGACCAAGACCAAGACTTTGAACCTCGAGATCAAAGCTAAGACCAAGACTTTGACCCAAAAAATCACAATCAGGTCAATTTCCTTGCAGAAAAATTGTAAAGTCGGAAAACTCGCAATTTTAACGAAAACATGAGTCTAATTTTATTCAACAAATTAACTTTATATGCAGACTGCAGAGAATTCCGAATTCGTATTTACAAAAGTAAAATGTTATTCAAAAATGCTTTTGTATTCTATAAAAACCATGCAATTCGCTCAGAATTTTCTGACCAACACGTGCGTTGTGGGGCCTCATTAAAATTCCGCCATGTGAAAAAATACGTTCTACAGGTGCTGAAGTCGCTGGCACATACAACAGCTTTTCAAGCACTGGATGTTAACGTAACAGATCGTGAGTCTTTTTGAAATCCTCCTATGGTTTATCAGAGCGTCTGATACAGCATAACTGTTGCTGCTGCGGCGCTGCCGATGGGTTTTCCTGACCAACAAGACTTCTATCCGTCCATAGATATTGGTCGTATGACGCAAGCAGGCTTGATTTTTAAATTCTTGAGTTTTGTTAAATGACTGGTCATATTGACAGCCAAGTCTTGGTCTTGCGAGACCAAGACCAAGACTTTGAACTTCAAGACCAAGACCAAGACTTTGAACCTCAAGACCAAGACCAAGACTTTTGGTCTCAAGACCAAGACCATGACCAAGACTTTTAAAAACGAACTCCAGTGCACTCGAGAACAAGACCTTGGTCTCGAGGACAACAAGACTGGATGTTAAATGATGTAAAATGTCATTTAAAGCAGAGTTTGTCTGATAGCGAACATTGCTCAGACAACTAGAATAGTCACCGGTGGCAGGATGACGCAGGCACGCAGAGCTTAACGAACGGATTCCCAACTGCAGGATATGGGACAGATGACAGCGGTTCGGAGTCTCTGATGAACGTAGAGTTGTCCGAAAATCTCCCGAACCACCGCAGATTGTTTTACCCGTAGACCAGGCTTCGGTTGAACTCGAGCTGTTGGTGAAGTTGGTCGTCAGCCAAAACCTGTCCCCCACCCTCGATCTTGATGAAGGTGGACCATTCCAGACACGAGATGCTTACGACATCCAACCAAACCCGTCCGAAACGCAGAATATCCATGGTGGAACGAGAATTAGTTCCGACACGCCAACTCGGCAACAGTAATTATCCAAACTTGCGAGTTTTATCGAGCAAATTCAGCATGTAGACAAAGTTATCAGCCAAAATGACAGAGACAACTGTCAACAGCCAACATGGCCGCTATTATTTTTTATGCCCCAAGGTGCATTATGATCCATGGGGACATAATAATAATAATAATAATCATCGTTTAATATTTTCAAACTGAAAATTACGCAGTATGATTACAAATCAGTATGAACGGATGATCACAAGTTATTACAGGAGTCGAATTTTAACGGTATACGGCAGCCATGCAAGGCGCCCATCACGTCCTACATCTCATTTTCACACAACGCGCCATCTCGCGAGTGATAGGCTGAGTGGACCTTAGGGGAGGGTTGCGGGAAGCGATCCCGCTACCTACTGCTCTTCACGCCAGTGATGTTACCACTACTCTATGGACCCACTTTAAATACCAATTAAAAGAGAGAAACATCTGGAACGACCACTATTCATCGGGTAAATTATTATTGTTTTATTGTTATTATCATTATGTTTAATATAATAATAATTATTATCATTCATCATCATCATCATCATCATCATCATCATCATCATCATCATCATCATCATCATCATCATTATCATCGTCATCGTCATCATCATTCAGTGAAGCTACCAGTTGTATGCCGCCTGGAGCATTCGTTAGAAAATGGATGATGGTGTCGCCGACTGATATAGCCTAAGACCTCTTTGCAGTGTAGGGTGTATAGGCTACATAGAAGAACACCCCGCGGACTGGCGCTACAAAATTTAATGTGATTTTCTGGCCGCACATTGGACGAATCTCTGGGGTGAAACTTCTTAAACAGATGTGAGGTCACTGGCAACTCGTGTGTGCTCTACACACCACGACCTGCATAGCCTATAGTCATACAAAATGACAGTCAAGGTTCGATGACATATGTCCGAATTCCGTTGAAAATCGTTGAAAGTCCGAGTCGAAGAATGACTCCAACCGCAGACGCACAAGTCTCTCGAGTATAAAACTGCGAATTCTAATGATCAAGAGAGCAGTGACATTTAGAACGAACTTTAAGAGTGTTAAGCATGCAGTCAATTCTGCTCAAACACGCTCAGAACATTTTAGAACCATCAACTGTCAACTCTTGATGGAAATTCTTTGGCTCTGCGTGTGCGTGTGCGGGACCAAGCTTTCTAATCAGCTACACTCACTCTGCCAACTGATGAACTTTATGTTCTAACACCAATTAAGCTGTGTAGACTCCAGGGCTACAGAGCGCCACTGATTGATTTTTCGGAAGGAGATGCGCCATAGCAATTTACGATTACAGTTGTTTTGTTTGAAAATATGACATAATCTAAGGCACCATCTACATGTGTCCATCAGATGAAAGGCTCTAGATCTGTCCATTGCACATTTAATCGTTTCGTGAACCTTCTTCTTGTTTTCGGGGTCCTTGTTGAGCCTTTTCAACTTGCATAACGCCTTAGGTCATATTTGTTTGAGCTAATACTTTCATCAATTAATTATTCCTCAGCTGGCATTTCTTTAATCAGTTGTTCACCGCGTTACATTGATGAGGCGCGAGTCGGTGTTTGATAGGGATGGTAAGGCCTAGTTGATGTCTTGATTTTAAGTGCTTTATTGTTAAAATCCCAGGTGTGGCCTACAGCTACTTGCATTCGTCCCTACGCAACTCTCTGTGAATATACACTACAGACAGTCATGATTGTCCTGTTCAGTGTTCTCGTGTTTGCATGAAGCCTTTACCTCAAAATATAATTAGTCTTGTTTGTACTTTCATTGCACGTGGGATATGTTGACAAACTTTGTGACTAATAGTTTAGTAATGATGACGTTGTATTTCCTCATGAAAGAACACGTTGTATAATTCACGAAGGAAGGAGGATTGCACACTGCTTGCCTCAGGGAAGATCAGAGGGCGAGAGCAGCAACCCGCCGTCAAGTCCCGAGGCTAAGAAACTCAAGTCCCAAACTAAGTTCTTATTCGTCGTTTACTTCAAGCGACCGCTGCAGCTGTTGTGCTTCCTATAAGTATGGTTTGCGCATAACTCTAGTTCCAGCGCAGATCATTGATGAGCTGTCGAGCAGTGATGTGACGGTGGTCGAGGGCGAAACACTCCGACTCGTCTGCAATGTGACAGGCGTTCCTTATCCGGAAGTGCGATGGCTGCGGCGATCAATGCTCACAACATCCACGGCAGCAGAATCCAGTTCGTTGCTGACGGATGCTAAATTGGCAACCGAGACGATGACAACGCCATCCTGCGATCTCTCATCAAGCAATAAATCAACGTCGACTGCTACAGCAGGTAGGACCAAGTCCATAGATCTACTCTCGTTAACAGAAGGTAGGCCTACACTCATGTATAAGACTACGAATCAACAGACCATTATCTGCTTCTCTTCAGAAGGTACACTCATATGTAGGTCTACAAATCAACAGACCATACTCTCCTTCTATACAGAAGTTACACTCATATAGGCCTAGATCACAAATCCTTCAAGTAAAACTGAACTCGAAGTCTGCTTGTTTTGTCTTCATATTTGGCTCTGTCTTAATGGCCTTGCAATCTATCCAGATGTTTTTCTTCTTCTACCATCCTGTCTAAATGCATTGCTAATTCCGCATCCTCCTCCTAAACTGTTGCGTCTTGTGGTAGGCCTACTGGTTTGCTGTTTGAAGCTGGGTTCAAGACAACTTCAGGGGTCATGTGCTTTCAGCGTCAGCATAAGATGACCCAAGGCGCGTTGTAAATGATTTATATAATAATACATACGTGAATGTGTAAGTAAAATTTCTTCCTGTCTACAGAATACACATATAGACTATTTATAGGTCTACGGATAAGCAGACTATACTCGCCTTGTCGACAGAACTCTAGAAGGCACACTTATTTATAGGTCTACGGATTAGAATCATGTAAATAATTAACGGCTGACTGATATTCTCGTCTGGTACGACTGCTGCTATTGCTACTACCGAAGCAAGACGTTTTGGCGCGGCCGTTTTGGCGCGACCGTTTTGGCGCAGATCTGATACAATATATATATATACTTTGATGTCTACCTCTGTATATGCTTATGTTCGTTCTCTGAATCTGATAGCTATATTTTCATCGCTAATCCAGCTTCTAGTTTGATCTCCATTTTCATCGCTAATCCAGCTTCTAGTTTGAGCTATATTTTCGTTAATCTAGCTCCTACTACTGCTTCTGTTGTTAGCCCTACTGCTACTGTTGTTACTACTACTACTACTACTACTACTACTACTACTACTACTACTACTACTACTACTACTACTACTACTACTACTACTACTACTGCTACTACTACTACTACTACTACTACTACTACTACTACTACTACTACTACTACTACTACTACTACTACTACACTACTACTACTACTACTACTACTACTACTACTACTACTACTACTACTACTACTACTACTACTACTACTACTACTACTACTACTACTACTACTACTACTACTACTACTATTACTATTACTACTACTACTTCTACTTCTCCTACTACTACTACTACTAGGGCCTACTACTACTACTACTACTACTACTACTACTACTACTACTACTACTACTACTACTACTACTATTACTACTACTGTTACTACTACTACTACTACTACTACTACTACTACTACTACTACTACTACTACTATTACTACTACTACTACTACTACTTTTCTATCTTCAACTTCTTCCCTATCTGGAACAATCTGGTCTTCTACCTCCCTTTCAGTTCAGTCAGGTTTTAGGGTTCACCACTCCACTGAAACTGCCCTCCTCTCTTTACTTTCTGAAATTTATTCAGCTGTTGATATGTCCAAACTCACTCTTCTGGCGCTATATGATGTCTCTTCAGCCTTTGACATGGTCGACCACACCATTCTTCTACAGCGCCTTGAGACCTCGTGCGGTCTCAAAGGCCCCTCTCCAGTAGTTCCGGTCATACCTGTCTGATCGCACTCAAATGGTTATCTCTGGTGAATCTACAATCATTCTTCTACAGCGCCTTGAGACCTCGTGCGGTCTCAAGGGCCCCTCTCCAGTAGTTCCGGTCATACCTGTCTGATCGCACTCAAATGGTTATCTCTGGTGAATCTACAATCTGTGGGTCCCTGTTAAACTGGGTGTTCCACAAGGCTCTGTTCTGGGTCTTCTCCTCTTTATTTTGTACATGGCCGGTATCCCTCTCTCCTCCCCATCCATGGGGGCTTCAGGCCACCTCTTTGCTGATGATGTCCAGGCATATGTTCATGGGTCTCCTTCTTCTCAACTTCTTCTTGCTGAGCGTATCGAAGCTCTTTCTCATGATCTCCATTCCTGGATGTCTTGCAATCGCCTCTCCTCAACTCGTCCAAAACCCAATATATCTGGTTTGGCACTCCTCAGCAACTTCAGAAATTTGACTTTGCTCTGCTCTCTCAAAGATTTCCGCTTTTCACTTTCTCGTCTAGTGTTCGTGATCTAGGAGTGACCCTTGACAATTCTCTTACCTTTACTGAACACATTTCCAAACTCACCCGCACTTCCTACTTTCACCTAAGGCACCTTAGGGCCATCCGTCGCTCTGTCTCGTCTCCAATTTTCACTTCGATTGTCCATGCATTTGGCTGCTGTAGACTTGACTACTGCAATTCTCTCCTCATTTGTCTTCCCAAGGTCTGTCTTGCTCCTATTCAGCCCGTTCCAATGCTGTTGCTAGACTAATTGCCCGTCTTACTCGATTCTCTCATATCACCACCTTTATGACAGAAGAACTCCACTGGCTTCCACTTTCTGCCTGCATCCAATTCAAGGTCCTCATCCTTATCTCTAAGGTTCAACTTGGTTTTGCTCCAAAATATTTATGTGACTTAATTAATTCATCGCCCTCACTCTGCTGCTTCTCTTCGTCCTCTTCGTTCCTCTGACCGTTTTGACCTCCTCGTTCCCCATGTCAGGACTTCACTGACTCAATCTAGGTCTTTTGCTTCCATTGGCCCTGCTCTCTGGAATGAGCTTCCTCTGTCCGTTAGTTCTTCTATTCTCTCGGGTAACATCTCTTTTTCTTTTAAGTTTCTTAAAACTTGCTTCTTCTCTCGGGGACTCTCGCACTGGGAGCGCTTCTGAATGGCCCTCCCGCTAGAAGCGCTTTATACATATCTGAATACAATACAATACAATATTATTATTAATACTACTGTAATAACAATAAAAATTATTATTATTATTATTATTATTATTATTATTATTATTATTATTATTATTATTATTATTATTATTGTTATAATTATCACGACTACTATTAGAACTACCAATACCACTTCCGCTAGTACTATTACTTTTCGTCTGTGTAACTGTCGAAAGAGTAGGTTCGCCAAACTTAATGCACTATGTAACTCACTACCCGACATGAATCACGTGATACCCGACAGTTTGAAATCGGAACAATTTTTCACAAAAGCAGTTCCATTAGAAAGAGGAATTATCTAATAAGACGTCTAACCTAAACTGAAAGCCTCCATAGCGCCTTCGTCGTAATGCACGAGTCGATAGGGTCGCATCTAAGCAAAGCTGGATTCCAAATGGCAGTCATTTGGACAGAACCAGTGAAGACCCGTGTCAGGTGTTTGAGAGCACGAGAAAGGCCACAGAGGAAAGGCAGTCTCGAATCGATGGAGTAGTTTCCGTTTAACGACACTGTTTGATAACAAAGATCATTAGCGTCGCCCTTCTCCTTCAGCCAGGCTTGGGACTGGCACTAGGGCACGGAGGTTATCTAATCAGAAGCACTCCCGACCCAACCCTGGCTGAAAAGTACAGTCGTGAGATTTGAGTAAAATGTGGCGGTATGGGTAGGCCTACTTGGGACCAAGCGAAGCGCCGCTCCATCAATGCCTATGATAACAGACTATAGGTGGAGTAACATAATGCCAGAAATAAATGTCTCAATTGCGCGTTTGATTTCAGAGATAATATTTTGACAAGATGAAACGCATCTGTCTTTCCACCCATCAATGTCCGTCCGTCCGTCCGTCCGTCCTTCCGTCCGTCCGTCCGTCTATCAGTCTGGCTGGATATCTGACTTCGCAGGTGGTTTGTTTGCAGGTGGCTTAAGTGGGGTGACGGGAGAGGTCCTGATCGTCGTCAATGTGTCCCGCGCTTGTGGAGGAATCTACGAATGTCGAGCGACGAACGAAGTGCCACCGGTCGTCACGAAAAGCATACGAGTGACCGTCGAATGTATCTATAACGAAGGCTTCTTCTGTCTAACTTGCCTCTTACTGTTGCTGCTGTCTCATTCACAAGTGTTCCCACATAAAATAATAAATACATAATCACATTTAGAATTAAAATTTAAGGCTAAATCATTCGACTGCAAATTGAATCTGGTTTGTAAGGAAACTTAATGTCATTATCTTCATCTCATGTCATAAAATGCCCTGGCTGGCACAAAAGTTTCATAATAATTGGACTACTGACTGAATCATGCTGGATAGCTCTGCTGGCTTAAGCCAACTCAATGCCGATAATTTCCAAGCTTACGTGTATCGTAACAACCTCTGCATTGACGCCAGTCACACCGGTCGTTAATGGCCACACCAAGTGGGTCAATTATAAACCTGTCTTCTGCTCGTATAGATGTAATTTAATGTAGCCTAAATCTCCGAAAGTTCTCAGTGCCACACAAAGGCAACGTCAGGGAGACTAGCCTATTCTACGCGGCTATATCAAATCAAGTCCGCAGTAGCCAGGTTGCTGATGAGAGAACTGGCGGAGGTATTACAGGAGTTCGTTCCAAAGATCTGGTGCAGCGTAGATCTTGGCCACGGCTACACTCTTCTTGGAAAGATCTGACATCACCCTCACTCTCAGCCTTATGGTTGTCATCTTAGTTATATCTGGATGTGGAGATGTAGGTCAAAGTGCAAGCTTCTATATCCTTCATTAGTTACAAATCCGTATATGGCCCCACACTCATACTGTCGGCCTTGAAATGACTCTTCAACCCTCAGTCCCCTCACAATCTCAGAATCAATAGATGTCCTGGGTTAGACATATCCGAGCCGGCTAGCTGAAGAAAGGTCCCTCCGTTACATAGGGCCTACTAAAAGCATTTAAGACGTCGTTGATTTTGACTTATACACAGCATGTTCCGATTTTGCTGATAGGGCAACTGGGTAAATTTTGTTCTAAAACGAAAACGAGTAGATGACATTGTAGACGATAAAATTGCCGTTATCGAGGTAAGCTCATCAGCGTTTCATAATAATCAGTTAATGGCAGGGTAATGTGTCCAATATGGTCTTCGTGCGAAAAGGAAAGTGGAGAAGAAATTGGTACTCCCCACTTTTTAGACCAAAGTTACGCCCCTTAGCAAACGGTCGTGTAATCAAGTATTGGTCGCAGTCGACGATCTGCGATGTCTTAATTGTACGCCTGATTATATGTTGCAGATCCGATCGCATTTTTCGATCAAGGAACGTTCTATAGCGGTGTCTGTGGACCGCCCATTTAGAAGCATTAATTTGATAGAACTGTAACGTCCCCGTAAGGCCTGGGGGTTGGTTCTTACCCTCGTTACTTGTTAATCAATCCGATTCAATCGTAACATCATGGAGAATGCAATGTCTAGACTAATATTCATTTCAATTTGGCAATGCATTCGACTCTCTAAGCACATTTTTAAAAGTTTTAATTAAAGTTCAACAGTAAGTCAGTACCACACAGTTTTCTCCAAGAATAACACATTAACATAAGCCTATTCCTGTCGTGATAAATTAGCCTTACTTAGACCAGCATCTGCATTATAGAGCTAAATCTAAGTATTATGAGTTATTCTAACTCCTTCCATTGGAAGTCTTTTTGCTGAAGGTTGTTTGTCACTCGTACTTGATTCGTAGTATCTTGTGATGACTTATTCCAACAGCCACCATCTCGAATTTGTTCTGCATCGGAATCCTTAGGTTAACTATGTGAAGAAAGCGTTTCCCTCTCCTCGTCGAATCGTCCAGCTAGAACCCTTCACCACTTCTTCAAAGTCACAAAACGTTGTTTATATTCGAAGACGACTCAAACGACCACTCGATCGCCGCTATAGTCACCAAAACAATCGCCGATATCCGTAGCGTTCCAGTTCGATTACTTCTTAATCAATACAATAACGTTACTATACCGATCAGTGAAAAGAGATCAATCGACTCCCTCAAATTCACTACGATGTTGTTTGTCTCTGTCGGTAAGACATCACTCTTTACTCGATCAACCAGGAGTGAAACTAGCCAGTTATAATTAGTTAAATGTCGAACATCCATCGCCCTCGACCACTAGCAGCAAAACTAACACGTCTTCAGATTCTTTTGCACACGGCACTTTCACGGTTGAAATTTTAATTGAACCAATGAGCGTCTTCCATGTCGTTTCTCTCTTAAACCAGGAATCATGAAATACCTCTGAACCCTACATTATATATTATGTCCCCAAGATGCTGATCAAGATGCGGGCAATTAACAATTATTATTAATTGATCATGAATCTAAATAACTATCTGTGCTTACAGGTCTTAATATAACATTGCACTTCAATATCAACTGTCTGATTATAAGATGATAATTATTGTGTGACCGTATGGACATCATTAGGCCTACAAGAACGAAGCTGAAAAACGAACATGGTGTGATAAAGCGACGTGTGCCATAACAACTCAATGAGGATTGGTCATTCAACACTGAAAATGCAGCCTTGAAGGGATTGTTGCTACTCAAACATCGGTCTAGTGGCCAGACCAGCCAATCCATGAATTCTCCACATCATTTAAAGCCTTTTAAGTGCTTTTGTCAGAAGTCGTTTTGTCTGGCTTCATTTCTTAATCCACAGGTGAAACTGTCACATTTTTTGAATCGATGGCCTCACCAATCTCACAATGTTCCTCCGACAGCTGACGAAATTCGGCGAAGAGCGCACGGAGTCGATTCTTCTTCCCGCTATGGAAGTGAAAACATTCCGCGATCACGATAATAAATTATATGCTTTAAGTTTAAAGAGACGCAGTCCGTCGACTGAAGAATTTGTAGCTGATCTCCTCGGTGCTGTCAGATACCAGATGCAAGCCTTATCCGTACCTGTGCTACTCAGCCAAACTGAGTAGCACAGGTACTCCCTTTTCCTTCGATGCTGTTGGTTACAAAATAGTATTCGATGATTAGATATAGGGGCCTGTGTATAGATTGCCCAGTCTTTGACAATTTCATGGAATGTGTCAACTTTACCAATCGATAACTCATGATAAATCCTCGTCTCCATTTTGTGTTTCTTGGAAAATACTCATCCCTATATGATGGAAGTAACGAACAGGCGCTGGCTTGTAGCGATTGTTGACTTGATATGCCGCTCCGATAAAACAGCTTTGTCTTGGAGCACGTTGTTGCACAATGCCACATTGGGCTACCGCAGCCAGCGGCGCTGCTGTCATTCGATGTAATACGTAGGCCTATACCTCATAGGCCTATACGAAATGGTATATTTTAAAACTCCTTATGTGGGTTATCCAATCCCAATCACTGAATCAGGCACCGATTGACTTGAAATTTTATATGGCTGCATGATTACGTTATACCTGAGCCTTTCTTATTCTTAAATAAATCTCCGGTAGTACAGTTACTGTGGCAGTCTGTGAAAATTTGTTGAGTAAAGAAAGTGAAAAGATGACATCATGTGCTAGCGCATAGATGAAGAATATTTCTATGCATTTAGTGTGTCTTCTTCTAGTTCTCTGCCTCAAGTAGGTTCAAATCCGACGTCGCCATTCGTCTCCATGTTTAACTTCTTCTTTAAGTCTGCTGTGTCCCTCTTTCATCATCCAATCCAGCATCATCTGTCTTTGTCTTCCCCTTGTCTTCTTCCCCTCCATTCTTCCCTCAATGACCGTTTTTGGAGTGATTCTCTTATCAGCATGCGACCGATCCATTTCCTTTGTCTTCTCAACACTTCTTCGTTTGCTATTCTTCAATTGTTATTTCGTCCAGCTGACCTTTACCATCCTTCTCCATATTCACATTCGAAAGCCTCCAATCTCTTTTCGTCTTCTTTCCTTATAGTCTATGTCTCCGATCCGTATATCAACACACTCCACACCAGTGTTTTTACCATCCATTTCTTCAAGTTCCTATTCATTTTCCTCCTCAGTAGGCCTAAATCTTTCCCTTTTACAAATGCATCCTACCCAGTGCTATTCTTCTTTTGATTTCCTTGTGGCATGTGGCGTCTGTCGTGATCATACTCCCGAAATAGCAGAAATATTTGCTTGCTCTATGTCTTTCACCAATGCTTATTTTCACTGTAGTCTCATCTCCTTTACTGATCATCAGGGCCTAGGACAGGATTTGGAGGCCCAGGGCCACAACTAATTTTCAAGGCCTTTTTCAATTAAAAATAATAAATTTTGTGATATAATAAACAGGATTTAGTTTATAAAATATCTTTTAAAAACTCAACAGAAAGGTTCAAATCATCCTTCGCATCTTCAAAGCTACAAATTTTTCGATAATGCTTTGATAATTTAAAGTTCTAGCGATAGGCCTATCAGAATTAATGCTTAACATAGCCAATCCATTAAGACGCTGCTGACCCATCATGGAACAGAGGTAGTTCTTAGTTCTTTTCTGGTTACTGAATGATCTCTCGGCATCTGCAGCAGATATAGGTAACGTTATGAATATTTTCAAGGAAATAAACACATTTGGAAACAGATCGACCAGATTTTGAGTCACTATTTCTTGTAGTGGATTTTTTGGTGAAAGAGGAAGCTTGAAATTAATTTTGTATATTTCTTTGAGAAAAATAATTTCTTCAACGAGCTCGGGTGATATGTCTTTTAAACGGCTTAAAGTATATGTCGTAGCTGCCTCTTTCAACTGATCGTCACTCATAGAATTGAATTGCCATAAAAATTCAAATTTCTCAACGATGCTTGCAATAGCTGAGAATCTTGTTGAAAGACTTTCAGTGAGTGTTGAATCTTATTGAAAACTTTTCTATAAAAGTCTTCAGCTTTCTCTAGCGTCGTGCATTTGCGATTGATGGTGAAGGTTTCTGATAATTCAAACTCCAAAGCCACTTAATTCTTTACTCTTTTCAATTATTTCATCAAACTTCATGCTCTCAATTGAGTTCCGCAGAGAATTCAAGTTATCCATTTCAACGTCAAGTGTTGCTCCACGAGCTTCTACAGTAGAATTCATGTGATCAATCTTTGTCAAGATATGAATCCAAATGTTGTGCATCAAAACAGTTTCAAATGTTGATAGATATTTCTTAAGTCCGTTGCATTCGGCAATTAGCTGGGGAGTTTGAAATTATTTAACGTCAACGATTTCGTCACGAAATAATTAGAATTTGTATAGCACTACATTTCAATGAATAACTCCTTAATTCCACATTTCAATAAATAACTCCGTAATTCCGAGGCCCTTTATCAAGTGAGGCCTGGGGCCAAATGGCCCCGGTGGCCCCCCCTGTCCTAGGCCCTGCTGATCATAATTACATTCGTCTTTTTAATGTTTATTTCCATTCCGTATTCGATTGATATGCTGTTTAATCGAGCCAGCACTGTCTGTAATCCTCTTTGGCTTCTCGCCATCATTGCCTGGTCATCTGCAAACCTCAAGACCTTAATCAGTCTTCCTACCACCTCGATCCCCTCCTCCATGTCCTCCAATGCTTCTGTTATAAGCTCTTCTATATAGATATTGAAGAGTAACGTGATAACGGGCATCCTTATCTCACTCCTCTGCCCAGGAGCTCTATTCTTATTCGCACCTTTTGCCCATGTACAAGTTCTCTATCAATCTGTCTTTCCAATCTACTCCCATCCGTCTCAGTATCAACCTTCTCCAGTCGACTCTATCAAATGCTTTTTCGTAATCCACAAAGCAAATATATAAATGTAAGCTATATAAGCTTGAGGCATGGGTGAGAAGGCTAATGGTGCGGTGTGAATGTGTGTGAATGTAAAAACTGCCCAGTTAAACAATGACTGTTAACGGCAGTACAATTTACACTGCACATATGGAAGAGGAAATATTAAGCGCCAATATTTTAAAACGTTTGTGCAGGGGAGATATTCAATAGTAATGGCGCTTGATTTTTGTTGCTTGTGTCGTTTCAATTACATAACTATTAACACTCACTTTTAAGCTGTATAGTGTTTCATATATTATTTTTCATCTTAAACAGACGAAAATATCTCTATCTTGCTGCGTTAAATAAAATTCCTGAGGACGTTTATAAAGTTTCTTTTTCTCTTCCATTGGTATCTAGTTCCTCCGAAGATCCACATGGCGAATGACCGCATTATCCAGTGGCGTGGTCGAGAGACGATTCTTGAGTGCCAAATAACAGCCTACCCGCACGCCGTCAACTACTGGGAGAAGGACGGACGACGAGTAACCAGCTCCACGAAGCATCGTATCGAGGCATACGACGAAGGAGAGCACCGGCTAACACTCAGCCTCCGTATCCACATCCAAGAGCAAGCAGACTACGGAGAGTACAAATGCCACGCCTCCAACTCACTCGGCAGCGACCAACGATTCATGTATCTCAACGGTTAGCCTCATTCACACCCAGAATCAAATCACTGATCGCTCAGCACTAACACAGAAGCACACTGAACCCTTAACCCATACACTAGGCCTACGGGGTGCAGAACCGGGGTCTTGTAGGGGACGTAGGTGTTGTGTAGCACTGTAGCGGATGAGGTGTTGCTGTAGCGTGTGAAGTGTTGACTGCGACGGGCGGCATCGCTCTGTAGAATGAGGTTGCCCGTCGTTTGAAAGACGGTCGGTTGCCCTTGGCTGGTTGCCCTGCCGACCGCCCGCCGGAAGCCCGCCAGAGGACGACCCTACCCCCGAACCCGGTCAGCAGTTGAAGCAAGCAACACACGATGAAGATTTTTATTCAGTAAAACGTTCGTACAGCAACAGGAAGCGATCTCTTTCTCTCTCTAAAACATATATGATTCTGGTTTATGTGCACAATTATCGGTCGAAGGCCTAATTACTTATCAATGGTAGCGTCGACACGACGAGCAAACATAATCAGTGAACTGCGTGTCTGCGTAGTGTAGGGGTTAAGGGTTCAACGTGTTTCTCCCTTCTGGGATCCTGTAGGCCAGCCACTCAATCCTTCACTACTGGACTCACTGTCCTTCTTATTCTGTCTGTGTGTGTTTCTATTTGTCTGTCACTCTTTCTTTAAATCCGTCTCTGGTTGTTGCCAATGTGGGTCAATACACTCTACACTACACACACTGCAATCTACACACTATACTACACTACACATTCATAGGATTGTGAAGACGTTATAACATTAGCTGTGTATAGAATCGGAAGAGAATTGGTCCGAAACACTTCCTTCGCGCTCGTCATTCTACCACCGACCATTGCAAGGTGCAGGTCTACCTAAGAGAACGAAATACGGTGAAGTCAGCGCCCAGGTTCTTGAATGCCACTTCACGAAGAAATCAGTTGTGAGAAAGAATTACTTAATTTAAGTAATAAGTAATAAATCCATAGCGTTTGTAGGATTTGGAAACAGAGACGACACATGCATTTTGTCACAGATAAAAATCAGACGTACGCTGTTGCACAACAGATTTGAAGAAATTTTATTGTAATCTTTCTGGCTCCCAGAATTAATTTCGGACGACAGAGGGAATTATATTTTTCAGCGACAGTCGGCAAGTTGAAAATTTGACGGCGGATTTGTCCAGCGCGCCTTTTTCGACGGAACCCAAATCCGATGGCCGAGATGGCTCGAGATCGATCAATCTTTAAATCTAGCTTTATGTTTTGGTGCTTCGCGTCTATTGTATTTAACTCTCTAAATTAAGTTTTCTTTTATAAGTACACTGTAAAGATCTGCTTGCAATTTGTTTACACTGCAGAGCCTGAGAGGAGGCAGCCGGCTGACCAGCTGCGAGATCTGCAGACTTCTACTTCTTCAACGCCGCAACAGGTTTATCATGAACAGAATCTTATCCAGTTGGATAGATCCAATACGTTGGAAAAACTACCCAGTGACATCTACCATCTAAAAAGTAAAGGTACGAAGACTTTGTCCTCAATTGGTTGATCGATCTCAACCACTGCTATAGGTTAGGAGGCTAGGTGTCGCGGTGGCTGAAGTTTTCTGTGTTTATGAGCTTAGACCGATGGAGCCACATTTCTGCCTTACATAGACAGTTCAAATTCAAAATACTGGGTTGTGTATAAATAGAGCGAGTCAACTCTTTGAGCTCAAAACAAATCGTTGAATAGAGAGAGAGAGAGAGAGAGAGAGAGAGAGAGAGAGAGAGAGAGAGAGAGAGAGAGAGAGAGAGAGAGAGAGAGAGAGAGAGAGACAGACAGACAGACAGACAGACAGACAGACAGACAGACAGACAGACAGACAGACAGACAGACAGACAGACAGACAGACAGACACAGACACAGACACAGACACAGACACAGAGCGAGCGCATGGCTTAATCTTTGAGACAAGCACATGACTACTGGGATCAAACACTGTCTTTAACGCATTTGCTCTGTGCGGTATACATGCATAGCCTCGAACCAGTTGTATCATCACATGAAGCACGGCTAGTCAGACCAACATTAATTTTGTCAACTTGATAGGGCCTACAAACACGCCGAGGCCTGTAGAAAATGTCATCTATTTACGTCAAGCCGATTTTTTTCTCTGCCTCTGTACCTACAAGTAGTCAGTTGTGGACGGCCCATGGGTAGGTCTGGGCTATACACCTGTACCTGTCAATTCTTGTCTGCTCCTCAGTCCTCAAACCAATCCAAAATATGCCACTCCCTCTCCTCCCTCCCTCCCTCCCTCCCTCCCTCCCTCCCTCCTCCTCCTCCCCTCCCCTCCTCCCACCCTCCCTCCTCATCCCTCCCTCCTCTCCCTCCCTCCTCCCTCCCTCCCTCCCTTCCCTCCTCCCTCACTCTCTCTCTCTCTCTCTCTCTCTCGCTCTCTCTCTCTCTTTCTCTCTCTCTCTCCATTCACTTGCAGTCCTTTTGTCTGAGATTAGGGCCTACATGTGAGGTGCGGGTTTAATTTGCATTTCACATTAGTCCAATATGTCAACTAAGCCATTACGGCAAATATTAACTACCCTATAGCCAGGGCTGTAGTCGAGGGTATACGCGGGTATACAGCGTGTACTCACCTCTAGGGACCGTATACTCACCTCACAAAATATTTGTACTCATCTCTATAATTAGTTTCGGAAAACTAACCGGTAGCCTGTACTTCCCCTCTAATTAGTTTCGGAAAACTAACCGGTAGCGTGTACTTCCCCTCTAATTAGTTTTGGAAAACTAACCGGTAGCGTACGTGTACTTCCCTCTAATTAGTTTCGGAAAACTAACCGGTAGCGTGTACTTCCCCTCTAATTAATTTCGGAAAACTAACCGGTAACTACTGACCACTAATTTTACCACTACAGCCCTGCCTACAGCAATGCTATATGAAACTAAGTGTATACAATGGCTCCACATTAAAGTGCCAGTTCATATAAGTTCAGATCTTCTGATGTGTGAGGACCATATATCTTTCCTTACAGTATTTTTGTGCTCGTTTGTATGTACCATTACCTACTATGTAGACATTTTCCAGAGCTACTCTGCTCATTTTCCACTGGCCAAATCCTTAATTGCGTATGGATTTACGCTGAACTGCGTACATATAAATAGACCTACATTATTTTTCTGGATATTTGTATATCGCTTTCTCATCAGTTCCTTCTAACTCTGAATGACGCTACAGTACGATGAGGAGCGAGAGATAGGCTACTTAACAGAAGGACAATTCTCAACTACACGGCAGGTTTCACACTCACGTAGATCCAAAATAGGAGTCTCGTCGAGGAATAACTGGTGAACGACAGATGGTTCAGAATTCCTTGTATCTTGTTGGCTGACTTAGCCTATTAATTCACGACCGAATCACTGATTTGCTGATTGAATTAATCGATTCATAGTTTTGCAATAAATTTGTGTTCTAGATCCATCAAGTGAACGAGTGACGAGCGGCTGCGTCGCCTGCATCATCATCATCAACAGCAGCAGAAATGTAATTGCAGTGCATAGCCTTCTGCTGTCAATCTATATCGGTCAATGCACCTCAACCAGCTTACTTCAACACGCTTAATGAGAACAACTGTAGGCCTACATGTCTAATGGATTGCCAAGGGAAGACTTGGAACCGACGATATGCACGCGCAAGAACAAACTGCCGGACAACTATCGGCAAAGAATATAACGCCCATTGCCCGTCTTCTTAATAGTGCATGCAGTTTGGGTTGGGGTGGTCAGTAGCGCGGTTGCTGTAATTAAGACACATAGGCCCTAATTATTAAGTCGCTTCAAAGCTAAGATATTAGACCTCCATTTAAAACTAGATCCACTTGTTCGTCTTGCAAAGTTAGCTGGCTAGACGCTTTGTTTCGTAGGCTGCAGTCCAATTAGAAAAGGCATGCATTTTTTTCAATACTCACCCCTCATATAGGCCCTACTCAATGGCGTGGCCATTGAGTATATAGTACCATTCAAACGGTACTATGTCTAACACTTGAAGTTCAAACAATGTAGGCCTACTTAGCGCACAGATTGGAGGTAGCCAGTGGCGTAGCGTAAGGTGCGTGCGCACCCCTGTCACATTATTTGTTAGGGCCCTATTCTTTCTAATTTAAAATTTGGCAAATTGTTCTATCTGATGACATATTTAGCCTAAACAGTGTGCAAAAGTGCCGCAACAAGGTCCTACGTCTCAGCCTCTCTGCAGTTTTAACTAAGTGTGGTGTCTGTCTAGGTCACGTGTGGTGTCTGTCTAGTTCACTCTGTTTTGTGTCGGAGTTTTTGATCCAGGTCGACCGACAGTAGAAACGAAAGCCCAGTTGTACGAGAAGATACGTTCATTCACATGCACACTAATATGCACCCAGTTTCTCCTTTTCAGGCGTACAACCACTGCATAAACTTTAACGGTATATCACCCAGCTCCAGCTCTAAGAAATGCCTGAAATAATATCTGCTTTGTTCGTCTGTCTTTCCGATCTCTTTCTCTCTCTCTCTCTGCGTCTCTCTCTCTCTAGTTTTCTCTCTCTCTAGTTTTCTCTCTCTGACTCTGTCGCAGTCTGTCTATTTAAATGTATCTCTACAAGCCTTGTGGCCTGTACACACTACACTGTCTGCAAACGACTGCAGTCTTCATTCTTCATGTTACTATTTAGTTCTTGTATCTGTATATTTTAATGATGCTTTTGATTCAGCATAATTAGTTCTATTTGTCAACTCTTTTAACAGTTATAGGCCTACTCTCTTTTTGCCCAAATTGCGTTATCTTCAAATTACTTCTATATTTTATATTTTCTCTCAACTTGTTAGACCCTAACCAATGTGCGGTTCGCTTTTGGTTTTTCAATTAAAGAATATTAGTAATAACAATAATAATACTCGGCCTGCTGTGAAAGTAGTCCTTCATGTTAAGAATACAGTCGCTATATTCATTCGTTTACTTTTAAACAAAAAACACGACTTTCAATAAAAAATTTAAGTTTAATTGCTTCAATTTAATAAATAGGTGATGAAGCGTTATATAGAGAAACTAATCTATTGATTTTTTTTTACCAAAACAGTAAACCAATAGGCCTAACGACGGTGGAAATGGGACTGTAGAGGTTCTATTGGCAATGTTGTCAACGAAAATGATTTAATAGCTCTGTGTGTGTGTGCCTGTGTCACTTAGCAGTCTCCGATGCTGAGTCAGAGAATTTTGGGGCGAGCACAGTAACAGACGTTGATCATTAGAATGATCTTGGTGCAAAGTTAACTGATGCAGAAAAATTTCGATTTCGGACAGAATTCTATACTCCGCCAGAATCATATGCGTGGCCTAGCACTTAGGCCTGCGAACTTCTAAATTTAGAATAGCAGTTGTTGTTGCTTTGATTATTTAAGAAGTGCACAAGTAATAAAAATTACGCAGCCGCTGTAAAATCTGTTGAAAAAAGAAAGTAGCAGTCTTGTTATCCTCCAGACCAAGGTCTTGGTCTCGAGTGCACTCGAGTTCGTTTTTAAAAGCCTTGGTCTTGATCTTGAGGTTCAAAGTCTTATTCTTGGTCTTAACGTTTACTGGAAAGTATAGTATCGAGAAAGTTGATTCCGTGATTGACTAAAATCCTATGCCTCTGTAGGTCGACCTATGTATATTAGCCCACCTATTTAGGCCTGTAGGTTTTCTGAAGACTACTGCTTCGCATTTGCACCCCCTATGGTAAAATCCTAGCTACGCCACTGGGTCTATTGATGTGCATAAACAAGGTCAGTATAGAATCCACCGAAGTGCGACTCTTGCATTTATTTAATGCCAATCGCAATGAATATAATAGCTTCCGTTAACGAACTCTAGGAAGAATGTCAAAGAGCAGTCTCATGACTATGTATTGTATTGTATTGTATTGTATTGTATTGTATTTGGATATTTATAAAGCGCTTCTATGTGTTCTAGGTCTCTGACGGGACACACTCGCAGTAAATCTGCTGGTCATCCAGTTTGGTAGGGGCATACTACAACGGCTTGCTTATACACGCAGTTGTAAAATTTGTATACATCTTATCAGTAGGCTATAAGTTATATAACCTACAGTGGCGTAGAAAGGTTTTTGGAGGCCCTAATTGTGCAGAGCTTCGATGATGGGCCCCTTGAACCCCTTCGATTTGAAAAAAAACCGCTGTGCAAAAAACGCTTGGCGTTTTTGCGATATTTGCTTATTTCGCACCGTAAGAAATATGCAAATATAATAAATCTTACCCCAATTAAATAATAATTAAATAATTAATTGTTTTATCTCCAGGCTAGCATAAAAATTTGAACTAGGCCTGGACTCTTGAGATAATTAATCTAAAAACATTGTTCCATCTGCTATGACTGCTAAAATATGAATTATCCACACTTAAATTCTGTCAAATTGTGAAACAGTTGGGTTGGTTGGTAAAAAAATAACGAAACAATTTAACAAATAAGACAAGTGCTTAGTTTACGGTAGCCCAAGCAGAAGAATCCGAAAATTCCCAAAAGTTAAAACGTTCGTTTGCGCGCCTTCTGTTGCACAAAAATATCTACCACTTTTGAAGTGTCAAGCTTTCTGTCATGTTCATTTTCTATTGACAAGATTGCCAAGTCGCTCAGCCGCTCTTCTGACATTGTGGATAGTTTTTGATTAACTTCAATTTTTTACATGGCGCAACAGTCACAGGCAAAGTCAAATGGAACATGTAGGCAGTGCAGACATCGCTGAATGTAGTCTAGGCCTACGAGTAACAGTTGTGCAATTTCGAAGTGTTTATTACTGTGCACGCTGTTGTTAACTTGCTGTACATGTAGATTCACTTCTAGGCTAAGAATGATACTCGCTGTCAGGAGCCCCTCGAGATCTGACCAGTGGCGTAGCTACGATTTTACCACAGGGGGCGCGTAATGAGAAGCAGTAGTGTTCAGAGACCCTATACATAGGTGGGCTTATAGGTCGAACTCCGGAGGCATAGAATTTTCGACAATCACGGAATCAACTTTCTCGATACTATTTTCTTATTTTAACAGATTCACAGCGTCACATTTAGGGTTTAACTAAAAGGCAATAGTAATGTTTAACAAAGTGAAGCAGATTACTGAAGTACTACTTAAAAAATCAAAGCAACAACAACTGCTATTCTAAATTTAGAATTTCCTTACCATCAGTTGAGTAATAGTTCTCTGCCTCAATTAAGAGAGCGTTGAATACCGCAATCGTGTGTAGACAATATAGTGTGTACAGGCCACAGGGCTTGTAGACAGACAATGAGATAGACAGACTGCGACGGAGACAGAGCGAGAGAAAACGAGAGACAGACAGAGACAGACAGAGAGAGCGAGTGATTGAGTGAATGAGTTAGAGAGCGAGTGAGAGAGCGAAAGACAGACGAACAGAGCAAATGTTGTTTCAAGCATTTCTTAGCGCTGTAGCTGAGATATATACCGTTAATGTGTATGCCGTGGTTGTACATTTGAAATGAATAATCTGGCTCATGAGCAATTGGGTGTTCGTTTCTACTGTGGGTCGACCAAGGTCAAATACTCCAGACACATCAGGGTAACCTAATATAGACCGACACCACACTTACATACGTCTATGGCCCTGTGTATCATGTATCATGAAGAATGCTTCATATATACAAGGGGTAGTTCACACTTGCATAAAGGCTGAGACCTACACATGCGAGTCTTGTTGTGACGCTTTTGAACACCGTAGGGCGTAGGCTAAATATGTCATGAGATGGAACAATTAACCAAATTTAAAATTTGTGTGCTTGATGGAAAATGAAAGAATAGGGCCCTAAAGCAGAATGTGATGGTAAGGGTGCGTATGCACCTTACGCAACTTGTATGCCCCTGAATAGACCTATATATCTAAAACTTCCATTACCACTGATGTAAGCCTACAAGGCATCAACAGGTGGCGCGACAAAACCGAGTCGTAATTAGGCCAATGTTCAGAAGATCAGACCAGTAAGACACAGACGCAACCTGTTTGAAAAGGGTGCCTTAAGTTGAGAAAGAAATGACACAAGAGACTGAGCCGAAGAAGTTCTGAAGAACAGATACAGATCGAGGGATGGATCGTTCAAAATATGTAATGGCTTATAAATAATGAGCCCCACTAGTAGCACGGAGGAGTTCTGTCAGCATTTTCGCTGATCTCGGGTGCGTGCAGCAATAATTATAGCCTACACCGATTTCCCAGCCTCTGATTGGCTGAGTTACTCAAACCGAAGTGCTAAAGGGGCCATCCATATATATTACGTACGCATGGAGGGGAGGGGAGTAACACAAATGCATGTTTGCGTACGCTTGCGAACGGAAGCTGGGGAGTAGAGAGCGACACGGTAACGGTTACCGCGGTAATTCCGCGGTAACCGCGGGAATCCCGCGGGAATGGGGTAGATTAAAAAAAAATGCGGTAAGAGCACGGTAACAGTGGCGTACGGAGCTGAAATGCCGCCCGGGGCGAGGGCCCAATATGCCGCCCTTGGACACTTAATTTTCTATATGCTATTTTCTCTAAGACATTGCATAACGATCATATTACATAGGCTATTCAATTTTATTTGTGCAGTCTATAGGGTCCTTTTCACTTTTCACTGTATTTATTTTGTAATTATCCGTTTTAGCTAAACATTTTCAACTTACTTAAATTTATTGTATTACATAATTAAAAACATTTTATTGCATGACTTGCGTCTGTCGCTGACTCACTGTAATATGTTGAAAGAATAAGACTTCAATAAGTGATCATTTAAAAATTAATGACAAAATAATGCAGTCAATTTCTGTTAAAACCAGAAAATTTTTAATATTAATTTTAAAAAGAGGTCTAAACTAAATGCTGTGGTGGCGATATTGATAGTTTGTGATTAAATTTAAGTAATTAATTCGTGTAGAGACCTATACATATGATATATATATATATATTATGATTATGAAGGGCTGAAAAAAACAGGCATACACTTAAAAGTTTACTGTATGTAGTCTGTTACTCTGTTTACTAGATAATGCAATTCTGCTTCCTTTACTGCAATTCTGTTTAGTGTTTAATGTAGAGTGTGATGTCGCCCCTCACGATCAACGGTAGCCAAGCTGACTTGACTAAAGTGACGGTTTCTTTCTTTCCTTCTTTTTCTTTTTTTTCTCTCCTACTTTTTCCTTTTTATATCCAAAATTCACTCTTTTTCTTTTTCTTTTACCCTATTTTGCCGCCCCTAGAAAAGTGCCGCCCGGGGCGACTCGTCCCCTCTGCCCCCCGTTCGGTACGCCACTGCACGGTAATGGACGGTAGCCTAATACCGCGGGGATGGGTATGGAAGCTGCGGTAATACCGCGGTAATGGTTAAAGAGTTCATAAATTTCATTATTTTATTCATTTATTTTCAGCTGAGGAATAACACTATAAATGATCTTCTATTCATTCACGGATTACACAACAAACAAGCTGAGGTGCAGAATATTTAGTGTTTGTCAATTTCATAAATTTCAATATGCTATCAATTATAATATTACGAGTTATATTTCTTACTTTTAAGACGCGGGGACATTGCGGGGATGAAAATCCATTATGCGGGAATGGTGAGGGGATGGAGATGAAGGTTGCGGGGATGGTGAGGGGATGGGGACATGGTCCTGCGGGGACGGGAGGGATGGGGTAAAAAATACAAATGTGGGGTGGGAATGGGGACACTTTTCTGTCCCCGTGTCACTCTCTACTGGGGAGGTAAATCCTATAATTTGTCTATATTGGCCCACAAATTGATTGGCCTTCAAGTGAGCCAGAGTTCAGTCTTTCAGCTATCAGGTACTGTCAGAGGAAATAGAACTGTGGGAGAGGTGTCACTTATAGGATCTTAGTCCTTACCTCTGAACGCTATTATTAAACGATCACACAGCTGAACAGTGAGTCCATGGATTACTCATCCTTAATCTGGCATAAAGTGCAGACAGCCGCTGCCGAACCGACACATTCTGCAGCTGGCCTGGGGGGGGGGGGGGTGCGTCAAGCGTACGTACGCAGCTGGGGGGGGGGGGTGGTGGTGGAAAAAGTACGCTTGCGAACCGGGAGGGGTCCAATTTTCCCGGATTTTTACGTACGTAGCCTAATATATGCATGGATGGTCCCAAACGAACTATTATTAGTTTTTTTTTATTATTATTAAAGAACATTTATATAGCGCCCCTTCAAGGCTGTCTACTCAGGAGCGCTAAATGGTTTAATTATGCCTAGACTTAAACCAAAGATCTCTGTCTGAAACCGTGCCGACGTCGTTATATGGCAACTGAGACCGTTGCCGTCTTCCGATCTTTGGCATTTTCTGCAACACGTAGGCCTATCATCAGTTTTCTTATACATACATTCTTTTCACTTAGAGAGTCTGTGCATAATGACTGCAAAGCTTCTCATGCTAGGCTCGGGGTCTATTGCGATCCAATCGAACGACTAACTTCGGACTAAGGGGGGGGCTAGTGCTAGTGCTAGCCTAGGCGATCTGACACTTTTGAACAAGAGTTTTGAACTGATCTGCTAAAAAAGAGGTAAAAATAAAATTTTCGCGCTCACGCGTCAAAAAATTTGTTCACCTTTTTTTGGTGTTTCTTCAAAATTTGGGGGATCAAATGTATGGCGTGTCCCCCACTCTGAAAGATGGGGTCTTGTCCCCCTCGACACCCTGGGATCGCCGCCTATGTCTACTAGGCCTACTTCATGACTGCTTCAAGTTCTGCAGCGAATATAGGCGGCATGGACGAATCGGGTAGTCGTAGGATGATCTTATCGTTGATTTGAGAAATGATTGCGGCTGCAACCATATCCTCGTACTCCAACTCGTCTCACAGCATTCACTGCCATTCAGTTGCAGGGCCATCGTCGGAGTTGATCTTGCAGCCCAAAGCATTTGCGCAATTGCGCATGGCCGCGTTTTGAAGTTTGTCCAGTTTATGGAGCGCTGAATTGATGGCAGATTTTTTATGGTGTGCCACTCATGATAGGAGATGTGGTCAGCTTAGCACAGATTCCCTGAATATCTGTGGGACGTCGGTGGCGCCTTCCACTGCGGTGCGTGACCTCGGGATGCTATTCGAAGCGGACATGTCCATGACGCGCCATGTGGGTTTGACGGTGGGAAGATGCTTACGCCAGCTGCGTTTAATCAAGAGCTGCGTTGCAACAGCCTTCTGGCTGGTGCGCCAAAGTAAATGCACGACCGACTACAGTCGGTGCTCAATGCAGCGGCGAGGCTCGTTTGTAATCGGCGGAAATACGACCATGTGACGCCATTACTACGTGACCGGTGCCGTACCGCATTGAGTATAAGCTCTCTCTGCTGGTCTACAAGTCACTGCATGGTTCATCAACGGAATATCTCAGGTCTTACTGTGTGCGAACGGCGTCGTCGAGTGCTGGACTGGCGCGGAGATCGAGTGAAAAAGGGATCCGTATACATGTGCGGAGGACGAAGACACGCTTCGGAGAGCGCGCTTTTTCAACTGCTGGCCCCAGCTGCTGGAAGTCTGCGACTGTCTGCCACCTGCGATCTGTTCGGCCGACTCAGTTGAGTCTTTCAAACTTGTCTGGACTCAAGTCTTATCTCTTTTCCAAGGCGTATCTGTGACTGATCGTGTGTGTGTGTGTGTCGTTTTTTGTCAAGGCGCCCTTGTAGCGGCATGTGCTGTGTTACGGCGCCTTAGAAATTGTCATTATTATTATTATTATTATTATTATTATTATTATTATTATTATTATTATTATTATTATTATTATTATTAAGCCATGTCTCCAAAGTCTGATGAGGATTCGGTAGAGCCTTCTTTCTGGCACCCCATCGAGATCCTGATACCGCACGAAGTTTATAACCTCTTTCTGCACTTTTCTACAACATATTTGATACGTTGTCGGCTTGTCGCCAGGTGAGTCTGTTGTTGAAGATTGAACCGAGCACTATGGCCGATGGCATCGATTTCGAATTTTTCCCCCGTTGAGTCGAAGTTCAATCTTCATCTCCCTCCCGCCGAGTGAAAACAATACCGTAGTTTTCTTTTTGATGGATAGATTGAAGCCTTAGGATTCTGGAAGGGAGTCATCCATAAAGGACGTCCAAAAAGATGACCTGCTTTGAACCCTCCCGACCCCATGTCCGCATTTGACCTTACCCTCCCCCTACTCCTTTGCGGACGTCTGCACGCCAAAGCCAATGAACGAAAAAACCCACATGGTTTCAGATCAAAACTTCTTCCCTCTCTGAGGCAATCAAGAAGAAACAATATTTCAACGACCATGTAATTACTGATTAGAGCTTTGAAGCCCCGAGTGTATTAAAGTTCTAGCACACGGCATGAGGTTTTAGGCAATCACATCACCGACCTTTTCGCCTCTCGGAGAAGGTTGAAACAAGAGGTGTCTAGAAAACTATCAAAGATGCGGATTTCTGCACTGGTCATAACCCATTTGCACTTGTCATGGGCGGCGATCACTGGGGTCAAGTCCACCCCCCACCTTTAACAGTAAGGGAAACACAGTATACAGTTGCCCCGATTTTAAAAAACTTTTTGATTGCTATATTTGATTGCCACTTGATCACGGAGACCAGGCAGCCGACATGTCAGCATGTTGCCACCAATTACTAACAAAATTAATGAGTTTTGTTTATTATTATTCTGTTAATATTGTTTTGCACGATGTTACTAACTAATAATTTATCAGTTAACTTTAGATTTAAATTAGTTTGCATGTGATAATACAATTTGAAGAAAATATATATATCTACATGCCATTACAAAGTGCCTGCCCCTTGCTTTTTTAATGCATTTTTTTCGTGCACAAAAAACTCAACATTTTGACCCAGTTCAAAAGTGTTCCCCCTGTCAAACAAGATTGCCGTCTCAGCCCTCGGTCCGCATTTGAATAACCCCTCCATCCCCCTCATCGCGGACATCCTTTATGGATGACCCCAAACTGGAATTGTTGAATTAAATGAATATTGATTATTATTGATTCATAAGCATTTGAAAACCATTCTGTTCAATCCTACGTCATCTATCGCATCAGCCAACAATACTTTTACAAGAGGCCTATATGATTCCACCTCTTCCCCTAGAACACTCAGATTACCACAGAAAAGTGCGTAAAAACTGCTTGGGCGTGTAGAGCTCCAGTCCATTTCCTAAATAGGCTCAACACCCAAGTGTTGTCTTGGTTTTTGGAGACAATGCTTTATGGCAGGACAGACTGGTGAAAAAGACGAAGACAAAGGGAATGACAAAGAACAGTTATTAATGTAAACAGGAAGGATACCCAAGAGGAAGGGAAGTGAAATAGGATATGAGGTGATGAAAGCAACAATACTTTGTGTAGTTGCTTTAAAAGCATTCATTTTATTCCAAATCAAATTTTGTCATCCTGAATATTGTACTGGTGCATATAACTACTTTCATAAATGTTACACGAAAGTGGGATTTAAAAGTTGCATAATGCCATGACATGAACACATGAAATATGGTGCATGAAACATAAGTGCTGAGATTGTACTGTTAAGTAACACTTGATCATTTTGGCAAAATACAGGATTTTAGCATGAATAGCAGTTACTGCAAAACACTAGGTTGTTTGTTCAGAAAATTTGTAATCAATGCCTAAGTAACCTGTGAAATGTTTGTCTATTTGGCTAAACTAAAGGGTCCTAGACACAAACAGTGCAGTTAAAGAAAACGTCACAGATCTATGATATGCAACATTAGTTGCTTTAGTCACGATTCATTTCTAGATGACTACGAATGCGTTCAATGTACTTCTGCAGTGCATCACTTCCACCACACACCTCATTAGCCTCTGTAAAATAGCCTAATGCATCCTCAAAGTTTCGGTTTTTCAAGGCCATTCTGCAAAAACCAAAAAAATCAAGCTTAGGTAGTTAAACAACTTAACAGACTGGTGATGTATCAATTCTTTTAAACGACATTTGCAGCCATCATGTGTAAAATCCTCATCTTCAGGCTGAAGCTAATGCTCTGGCAGAAGGCTTCAGTCAGAGCATTAACTTATTCAATTCTTTTGGCCAGGAGCAGGCACTGTAGACTTGAATACCGATCAGGTGTCACTGTAATTTTAAGATTACTACAGTGCTCAAAAAAGTGGAGTCATGGGTATCAGCTTATTCACAGGCGCTCAGTCAAAACAAAAATGAGAGGCATGCAGGGTCAAAATCGGTTCCAGGTCAAGATCTAAAGGGATCAGACAGGCAGACAGTCAGAGGCTAAAGTGGATGGTTTAGATTTGAAGCATTGAGGGAGGTAAGGGCATGAGAAGGAATTATAATAGGATTTGTGCAAGACCAGTGTTTTCAGATTTGAGTGAGAGCTGTGCAGAGATAGCAAGAGGTAAGGTTTTCGTGAGTTCGTAGGATGGATCAGATATTTGTCATAATTCTGGCAGGAGTTCATTCCAGAGAGGTGAAACAGCTATAGAACGATTGCAATTTTTAGCGATGAGGTGATGAGAATAGAAAGGAGATGTTTTAGGGTAGAACAGGAGCTGGTCAAGCGAAGTGGTTGGATTGTGAATAACTGTGAATAACTGGATTGTGAATAACTAGGGGGATGGAATGTGAATAACTGGATTGTGAATAACTAGGGAGATGGAATGTGAATAACTGGATTGTGAATAACTAGGGGGATGGTATGATTGAAATGTGATAGGACTTTGTATTCTATTCATTCAGGTATTTTAAAACTTGAACGATGAGCTGCATTGGTTTCTCAGTGGCATTTAATACACTCTCATCGTTAAACTGTTAAGTCGTTGCAGTGATTTGAGAACAGGAGTGATGTGATGGTGTTTAGTGACAGCATGAGCAACAGCATTCTGGAAAGCTTGAAGGCAGTTTATTTGGGTGGTGTCTATATTCAGGAAGAGCGAATTGCAATAGTCTAGTTTAGCATGGACCATTGGCAATTGGCAGCAGATGCGGCTTGAAGTCAGCTATTGGGCAGATTCTGCACATATCGCAGATATGCATGAAACAAGAGCAGTAAAGATGAGTGATATGATCAGAGAAGCTAAGGTTTTGGTTGAAAATCACACATAAGTTGCAGACAGAAGAATTGGCAGTGAATGTGTGGGTCGATGCAGAGTCTACTCTAGAGGTTAAGGGAATTAGAGGGATCTGGAATTTTCTTGAACTGATCATGCAGGCCTATAAGTACAAATTCAGTTCAAGCATAGATTGGATGTCATCCAGAAGGAGATTTGGGTAACCACATGAAGATGTTCTATGGAGTCGGAGAAGCTGAGATGAATAGTTGGGTGTTGTCAGCATGCACGTGATAGTCAACTTAATTAGCGAGAGAAGTGGATTTTTAGTGTAAAGGTTGAACAAAAGAGATCCAAGAACAGAGCCTTGAGGAACACCACAAGTGAGATGGTATGATCAGGATGAGGCTTTCGGAAAGAACGCACAGAGAAATAGGATTGAATCCAGAGGAAAGCAGTGCCAGTAGAGCTGTACCGATTAATCAGCCATACTCATAATCGGGCCGATTGTTAGAGCAATTGGTTTAATCGGCATCGGCAAATTATAATTGGCGCTGATGTAAACAAATTAACAATTGACGTTTTTTGCCCAATAATCGTTACAAAAAGAACAATGAGCACAAATATCTATGTTGTCTTTCTTATTATTGATTTACATTTAGCATTGCACTACTTACTAGGCACTGTAGAAACCAAGGACCTATTATACACAGGACTGGAAACTCCTTATACAACGTCGTGCGCTTAGTTTTGGGGCGATAATGAAATAATCGGCTTCATACTCAGTATCGGCTATTTCAATAATCAGCTGTATGCGGTATCAGCATAATTGGCAAAAAGTGATATTGGTACAGCTATAAGTGTCCGTAAACCTGAACCAGGTTGAAAATCTTTGGAGTAAGATGTTGTGATCAATGGTATTGAAGGTTGCTGATATGTCAAGGGACATTAGAGAGAGACAATAGATCTGTTGATGAGAGATGGCAGAAACAAGTCTATTGTAGAGGGAAGTGAGTAGGATTTCAGTTCAATGCCACTTGGTAAACCAAGACTGGTTAAGGAGTGAGTTGGTAGTCAGATAGTCATTGATTCGAGACAGGACTATGCGTTCAGTTAATTTAGAGATAAGTGATAGGTTAGAGACAGATCAGCAGTTACAGAGGATTTCTTTATCAAGAGATGGTTTCTTGAGGCATGACTAAGAAGTGTTTCAAAAGGAGGAGAAATTAACAGTATATAAGGTTGATTATTTTGGTAATGTTTGGAAAAAGGATAGATGAAAGAGCATGAAGAGATATGCATTGTGCCCTAACTACATTGGCAGTTGTAATGGCTATCTGGCATGGTTTGCTCCCTGAGTAGTGACTATTGAAATATTAGAGACAACTGTGGTTTTTATTGCTACACATCAGCAACGTTCAGATGCTCCTGTGACTTGTGTTATCAAACACGATGAGCAATTATTCAGACAATTTTGAACTGGCGCTGAAGATTCTTGTCAAATATTATATATTACAAATTTGATTATGATAAAAATGAATGTACAGTGTGGACTCGATAATGCACAGTCATTAGTTAACTAATTAAGCCATCAAAACGGTGTGTAAACCAGGCCAACTGTAAACGGGATAAAATGGAAAAAATTAAAATACTGTTCAATATAAAATATTCTCTAAACTAATACACAAAACAATGGACCTATCCACCAACACTGTTTCATTCAACAAAATTTAAAATAGTTTTACATGTAGTTTCTGATCTATTTAACTTTAAAAAAGCAAGACACTTGCCTTATTAAATAAAATTTGCAATAAATCTTAATTTAACTGTAAACAAAGAGATAGCAGAATGTATTGAAAATTGTGCAAGACAGATAAAACATTATGTGTTCACAGAGTGCATATTCCAATAGTCGCACGTTAAAATGAAGTTAGGTTTATCTAGTTCATATGAAGGTTTTATTTCTTCTGCCTCAATAGACTCAATGACTTGCAGCAGTCAGCAAGTATCACATCTTGTTTACACAACAAATGCACTGCAGTGTCAAAGAAAATTATACCTATGAAAAATTCGCTGAATGGTTATGGTTTAGTCCAAGGACCAATATTACACCAGACTGGTAACTCCTTAGTAAATGTTGAAGTGGCCAGTTGAAACAAGTAAGCATTGCACCAGATGTACAATATTTTGAATGACTCTCTATTATATGGGCCTGCCTTAGCTCTGGGTTATTTAACATATAGTTAGAAAAGAAAGTCTATAATGAAAGGCATCATATAATATACCACAGTTACAAACTAACTGGCCATATTCTACTTATTCTCGAGAGATTTTTCTGCTTTATAAAATGTTGCATTTTATCTAAGCAGTAATATATCTGCTCCCCATTTGGCTAACATGTAACACATTACTGCAAAATCCCTATGTATTACTATTGGCTAATCAAATAACTATTTCTATTTCCTAGACATCTGTAGGCATCATAACTGCAATTACATGCATGATATCTATGATCTTAAGTGCCATAATGTTGTGATGGGGTAAAGATGATTGCCTTGCATTTACTTTTGCAACTTCTCTAAGTTTCCTTGGGAAAGTTCCCTGAAGAGTTAAATGCCTTCTGTAGACTATTACGAATTTGTTGCATATGTGTTTTGACCTTTCCCATGCAATTTTAAACGTGTATGCTATCTCATTAACCAATTCGTGACATTCTACTAGAGACAAACACTGTCAAACTATACTAAGCTTATATGAAGTTTGAAGTAGAAACCTCATTGCAACCTGTGCAGCTGCTGTGTGTTCATCAACATTTCGTCTTAATAGGACTTTGCATTGAGTTATATTCATGGGACTGAACCTCATTTTTGTAATAACTGATATTTCCATCTTGTCAGTTTCATCTTATGGGAATAACTTAATGTGATATTGGAATGGACCAAGCTTTCATTTCGTACTAAGCGATATTTTGTCCAATCCATTTTCATTTTAAGTGTTTTTTGCACTGTACTAATAATTACTTGTCACCTTGAAAGTGCATTTGTAACTTGCAACTGGCATTTAGAATAACGTGACGTTTTTGGTTTACTTGCTACAGCTTTTTGTTGCTAACAAAATTTAAAAGTCTAATACCTGGAGAATCTAAGGTCAAAGTTAACACAAAATCATTAAAACAAAAATAGAATCAATTATTAAAAATAAATTATATTAACTTACTTTCCCTGAATGATCAGTCTTTCTAATATTTCTTCATCTCCGCTGCCCTCACTTTCTGTTTCCTCCTCTTCACCACTATCAACTACCTTGGTGGTTGTTTCGTTCGGTTCATCCTCCCCTTCCTCTTCTTCTTTGTGTTCTTCATCCATTTCTTTGTTGCCATTTTCAGTTATTGTTTTAAGTAGACCCTCATCGGGTTCTTTATTACAGTTGTCTTCTAATTTGCCACCATCACTATCATCCTCGTCCTCATTGAGCTCCTCATCTGCCTTACTGTTGTCTGAATCATAAGAGAAAAACAACTTATTAAATATTCACAGCGGTTCATAACAGCAACTTCTGTAAATCTTCAGTGAGATTTCACAAAATCTATGAGAACATAGTCATCAGAAGATGATCATTATACAAGTCAGCTGAGCAGACAATTGCAGCACCACACACTATATAATGACTCAGATCTAGTCTTTCTTATAGTTCAATTGTTTTATCTGCGCATCATATTTCGACCTGGCTCTTCCAATGAATTATAATTTTGATTGCAATTTTACTTGAAGCGATCATTGACTGACGTCTTCGATATTATGATAACAGCGTTACAAAAGTCATTAGATTAGATATACGATTAATTTGAATATCTTTCAATTATTTCTAAAACAGCTTCATAGCAAGTCTGCATCTTGCGAAAACCAAACATAATTGCAAAATTCATGACACATCTAAGTGACCTGGGAGTTGGGATGGGCGCTTGTTGGCTGCCATATGCGAATTAGTGTCCTCGTGTTTAAACATCGATTTTCGTGTCAAATAATGTGCGCGCTTACGAAAGACTCTCTGGATATTTTAGACATCAACCCAGGACAACCATAAGTAAGTTATTAGTTCAAATCATAACGAAAGCGGTGGAATTCGACGACAAATCTAAAATCCCTGATGGACTCAGAGTTGAGGGATATTCAATAGGGGTCCACCGGTAAGACATTTTTCGCCGGAAACCGAATCCGAGTATTTGGATGTATTTTTGCCGGAACCGGTAACGAACCGGTAACGTACCATTTGTTCCATAGGGTACCATTTGTTCCATATGCGGAGCTTCACATTTTCATGTAATAAGAAATTATCGACATAAATTTGTGTAATAAGTGACTAATACAATTTGAATTGTAGTCATTTCTGTGCAGTTGTGAAGTTTTCTGTGTAATTGTTTTAAGATTCAACATTTCTAATTTTATATACGTAAGTTTATTGAATAAGTTTTTACAGAAAAAATTTTTTTTAAAATAAATTTGTTCGCAACTATTTGCGTCTACAATATTTGCCGAGCCGAACACTTCCGGAAACGGGATTTCCGGCCGAACCGAGTATCCGAGCCGGTTTCCGGTGGACCCCTAATATTCAAGGTTTTGTCAAGTGCCCAGATGGGATGGGAGTGTGGGTGATCAATCGAAAAACTTGATCCCAGTCGAGCTAAGGAAGATGAATTGCTAAGAGCTCAAGCTCAGATTGTGGCGGAAAGCAGTCCACCTAGCCTTTACATCGTCAGCGCTCAATCCTGGCCAAGCCATATGCCATAGCCCAGCTCCAAGCAGAACTCGTTGGGTATAGCACTGAAATCGCGATCATCATTCAGACTCACCTCAGGAGACACCATCATGAGCCTTATGCCAAATTGCGGGCTATCAGCTGGCCTGCTGTGACAGGAGGGAGTAGCGGTCTTTGTCGGTGAGGCCTTGCCGGCAGCCGAGAAGGCCATGGACGGGGACTTGAGATCCCTAGAGTTGAGGTGGATCAGAGTTGAGTTGTCAAACAGACCTATTTTCGTCGAAGAACTGCACCACACCCAAGACCAATATACGACACAGTTGTGCTGTTGGGCAGACTTGAGAATATGGTCGTGTAACTCATGCAAGCTGACCCGAGATAGTCCTTGCAGGAGACTTCAACCTGCTAGGTGAGAATGAGATAGTGATACGAACTGGTTTCATACCAATGATCCATACACTGACAAGGGGGGGGGAACGCCTTGGATTGACTGTTCATCTCAGAATGATGCTACAAACAAGTAAAGATAATCATGTCAGCTATCAAACCGACCATAAGGCCATAGTTGCGACAGGATGTAGGGTTGTGGTTGCATAAAACAAGAACCTGGTGAGGGTCAAGTTCAGAAGGCAAACGCCGCAACAACAAGCGACCCTCTTGTGACTCCTTCCAGAGGTGGACCTTGCAGGAGGCCTGGGATAAATTCTCCAGGTTGTTAGAGAGCTGCTGGACCAGGTCTACCCCTTCACTCAATAACCATGACCTCGGCCGATTCCAGCTTTCTCAACCTGGCCACAAAATTCCTTGTCTTATGAGGGCTGGGCGAATAGAAGAGGCCTCAGCCTATGCAGAATGGGAAAATTAATTAATAAGGCCATAAACCCATCTGCTCAGTATACATCAGTTCCACAGCGACTATAGGCATATCCAGCGTGCTGGCAATCCATTCTGCCGCGTCTCTGTTACTACTATGGTGAGTACTGCCATCTGATGAATAGCGAAGCAAATTTTGTAATTTAAATTAAAATTTTTATTGTAACTGCAGCCATTAGACTACGCATATGTGCACTGTCAGACGTCAGCATTTCAGTAGTTATGTCGTCGCGTAATATATGTTCTAAACAGTCTTGATCCCATATAACATCCTACTAATGTATGTTTTCCTCATCAGGCTATCGAATATTTCGATGATGTGTGCAAAACGTGTGAACAGTGCAGAGAATCACGTTATATTTGCAGCACATGCGCTGCTATTATAGCCTGCACTCTGCGTGGTGTCATGCTTACCGTATATACTCGCGTACAAGTCGAGTTTTTTTTGACAATTTTGAAAGTCCAAAGTTAGGGGGTCGACTTATACGAGGGACAAGCCAAGATCGCAAGATTTATCCATCCGAGATCGCATGAACATGCAACCGAGGTCAACAACATACCCCGTCCGAAACCGCATGACGCAACAATGAGCGATCGCATGACCGTGAAGGAAATAATAAATATAATGTTATAAACAAATGATACTATAAAGAATCAATTTTTAGCACAATACTGGCAAAATATCTGGTAGAATAAAATAATATTCTGTTCAGTTTAAATCATGCCGGCTAATAAACGTCAACACCAGTTCTTATTTGTTGTTCTTTTTGGCTGAGTACGTGTTCCGTTCTATCCTTCTGATTTTATAGCGCATTTATATTACGACCGTAAATTCGTGTTCTGCAATACTGAGAAAATGCCAAAATTGACCTGCGTGGGAATTGCACTGTAAACGTTAAAAGATAAAGTACCATTCAGGTCAAAACTATTGGCCATAATTAAAGCATTTCACTGTGATCATTAGCTGTCTATCAGATGGGACGCAACTGACGCCAATGTTTATTTATAGGCAATAGTGAATGACGGCCCAAAATGAGGTTTATAAGAGACTTTATTGTTCAAAGTTTGAATAAAGGATTGGTTGCAATGCATGTGTGTAACGCGAGGTCAGGCACGGCCTTCTAAATAGGAGCTCCTATCTAGAAGGCCGTGGGTCAGGTCACTAGAAAAGAGGAATGCAAGTAGCCTATTAGGACATGTTCCGCGCGTATCTGACCGATCCAGTTGAATTAAATGATGATGGTGACAGGCTTAACAATTATGGCCAAACCTGCTTGACCTTGCGAATGGGAGAAGTTCTTCCCAAACGATTTGCCAAGAGATATGGTACAGCAATTATTTTTAAGATGCGGCATTGTACAATTATATTATTACCGCCATGGACGGTTTGCAAAACGACGTCATTTAAGCAGGGACTCGGAGATCGATGACGATGACGGCGAAGCTGATATTTACGGGGATGACATGAAATTTACAGGAGACGTTTTAAAGTTCGAAACCGCAATTTAGTTTGTTAAGGCAGGTTAATTTAGGCAGTTTAGGTTGTTAAAACTTGTGATAGCGCTATAATATTTTGCCTTATCCATTTTCCGGTTTCTTGTCTTGATTAACGTAACTTCCACAAAACGGAAACTATAAGTCCGCAATAATTTGAAAAACGTCAGGAAGAGGCGAAAATTAACTTTTAAAACTAGCTGACTCGTAATTTAAAGGGTATTTTGATAAGAAAATGTGTAATTATTGGTAGATAATTTGTTGGGTAACATTCTATTTTGGTCGACGCACGTGTTCGCTGTGCACGTGTTTCATCCTAGGGTTTAATTCGTGGTTTACTTGATGTTGGAAAGGGCTATAAAATGTCCAGATTTACCGGGTAAACGTAAAAATACGCATCGACTTATACGCGGGTCTTAGACTTTTCCCCTATCCAAGGTTAAATTTTTAGGGTCGACTTATACGCGACATCGACTTGTACGCGAGTATATACGGTAAGTGATTATTATTCGAATCCAGACGTTTAGTCAGGTTACTGTGGAATGGAATAAAGTAGAGTAGAGCAATGAACAGTTTGAAACAACTAGATTTGTCAGACGATGAATATTTTGATGATATTTGCAACACGCGTGAACAGCGCAAAGAAACAAGTTATATTTGCGGCGCGTGTCGCGGCGTTTGCTTCTATAGCCTGCATGCTTCAATGATTATCATTCAAATGCAGACTTTTAGTCAGTTTACTGTAGAGTAGAGTAGAGTAAAAAGCAGTTTATTTGCATTTTCATTCATTTTATGTAGATTTTCAGAGTTACTGTCGAAAATAAGTGACAATGGCCGTTGCTTTCCGATATCCTTACATTACCGATAATTGATCACAGGGCTGCCACGTAATAGTAATAATTTGGCCCGCAGCCAAAGTGTTAAACTAACTTTTAGTTAACTGACTCTACTCTTATTGTAATGGTTTACGGTGTGTCAAACCCCTGACTGGAAATAAACGAATATATGTAATACTATGTATGTATTTTATCTACAGTCTGGACTCATTAATGCACCCCCATTTTACACGCCATTCCGCTCAACTATACAGCAAACCAATGAATTCATGCACAAATATACGTGTAACAAACTACCTTCATCATTTAATGATTATTTTAAACTTACATCTGAAACCAATCCCTATGCTGTGCGCTCCTCAGCAAACTATAGACCTATATACTCTCGTACTAATACTCGTAAATTTTCAATTAGAAGTGCCGGACCGCGTGCCTGGAACAATATTCCCAAAGAGTTACGATGTCTAATCAATTTTAACCTGTTTAAACGTAGACTTCGTGCTTACTTGATCGACTGCAGTACGACATGCTAATCCTGTGTGTACAACTGTGCATGTTAGTTAACTAATTAAGGTTTTGTCATATATAAAAAAGAATACAATAATATTACATGTATATTAACTTATGCCACTTGTGCAATATATGATGAGTGGGTGACCCTGCTAGCTGGGACTTGTTCCCTTTAGGGTTTTTCTATTCCCATTGTTTTCCTCAATTGCTGAATTTATGTTTGTTTCACACTATCTGTTCCTGTATTTGATGGAAATCAATAAAATTTATGGTTATGGTTATGGTTAACGCGAAGTCATGTTACGTCCCTCAAAACAATTCATATGCCATACCAGTTAATACGTGCGGCACATGGACTGAGTACAGCACTATACTGACTTTACAACCGGATGTAATGCTACCGTAATCATGGCACGTGCTCTCAACAGCGCATTTCGTTATCCTTTTCGCATTGATGGCCGCTTTGGTTAGAAGTATCCATACATATACTGCAAGAAACTTCCTAGGCCTACATCTACTCATGAACCGAACTTTATTTAACTCAATATTATCGAACGTGCACTAAAGTGTACACTAAAGTGACGACGAGCGTTTACCAAAGTGTACTAGCCGTGCACTATTATAATGAAGTCTGTTGACCTATCAAAAGCATTATATTTTGGAAACTTTACCTCACATAGGCCAAGATAATATAATTAAGCACAGAAATAAGTGAGTGAGTGAAAGATATTTGTACAATGGGAACTTAAACGCGCATTTCAAACAATGAAAACGGATATCTAAATCTATTGCGTATGTAAATAACCCAAGATGGCGAACACTCTAACTTGACGTGTGGCTGAGGAATTAAATTCAAATGATGACAATTTCGATGAATCTGACAATGAAAACTGTCTGAAGTATCAAGTGAAGAAAAGAAAGTGGCTTTGCCCAAAGAAATTCTGACTTTGATACTAGTTTACGTGTGGCAAGCGGTGTATGTTATCCGAACGTGAAAGTGGAATGTAAATATCGGGTAACTTGGACGAGTATTTATTAAATTTTATTTCATTAGGTTACTCAGTTACAGTACTTCAGCAATATGCTTTAAAATTAGATCAAAAACTACATGTAGCATGCATTTAATATTGTTAACTGAAACAAAGTAACTATAACCCGTGTCTGGCTAGGAGAACCGCACAATGGCATGATTTGGAGAACACTTCTGGTCGCTAGACATTGTTAAAGGCTATTTTAGTGTTACCCTGTTTTACGCGCGGTCTGGTTTACGCGCTCATAAGCATGTCCCCCAAGGGGGGGCACGTTAATGAGTCCAGACTGTAGTTACTTTAACCCTTTACATGCTAGATATTTTTGGGAGTTTTGGTTCATTTCATCCCTTATGGGTTGGGTAAAATTGTTATACACAATTTGCCTTACAGACATATGAACACGCTCCCATTTACGATATTCATAAATATTCACGGCCTTACGGGTCATAGTTATGGTAAACTTTAAACCACTATTTCTCAAAAGTGGCTGTGGAATCCTCAATCTTAAATATTGTACATTTTTACTATAAGTGATAGAAACATGCAGTTCTCACTTAACTATTCAGTAATAATCCAGTGCAACATGAAACCCAGTTTTAATTTGTTTAGACTTTGTGACAGTTTTCTCATGCACAGTAAAAAAATTTGTGTCATTGCAACTTTAGTAAGCTGAGACTTGTATTCCGGAAATATGGTATATGTTGTCTTTTATGAAATGATTATTCATGCTTCAGAAAAATATCCAGGCTTCAGAAAACAGTCACTGACAAAAGTAGCGCTTGCTGTTACATTTGTAAAAATAAACTGTCAAACAGTTTAACACTTACATATTAAGTTCAACAGTTTTCTGGAAAGTTTCTCAGCTTCTTTATGTCCTGGGCAAATCTCAAGGGCCTTCCTACACTCACTGTATGCTTGACAGTAGTCTTGTTGCTGAAGAAATGTCCTGCAAATTTGTTTAATGAATTATTTAGTAACACAAGAAACAAAGCTTTAAAATAACCTCTAATGTCAACCGCAAGCATAATTTTACGCTGAAGCAGAACAAAAAGGATGAGTGAGGATGAGTGAGAAAGCATATATGTGACGCCAGGGGTCAAAACCCGTCACATGTCGGTTTTTGACCTTTTTATTTAGTCATATTCTACAATTAAACTGCTTCAAAATACTTTTTACGGAATGAAAATATCTTTTTGCTAACTGAAGATATGTTCGTTTGATTCTTTCATTAATATATTAGTAAGAAAATCAAATAAAAAATTTCGGAATATTCGTGTCATCAAAGTCCTCAGCAACCATTACTTGATTGTACTACAAATTTGCTGGGCAATAAAGGGCTGTATCCTGTATCCTGTATTGAATAAAATAAACGGCATCAAAATCGGATTACTGCATTGCAAATTATGGCAAATTCATAGACAACTGGTGAATTGAAGAATGTTCAATATTTTTGACCCCTCTTGCCTATTTTGGCTTCTAGCTCAGTATCTAGGAAGCGACAAGCGACGGGTTTTGACCCCTGGTGTCACATATCATTGGGTTCTGCGCTGATAGCATGATTTGATGAGTTAGCAAGACATAACATGTTGGGATGACATCTGCAGTTATTCATGCCTAGACTCCTCTCCACATTAGACACTGTTCACTAGACACTGTGTCAAGGCAGCTGACAGTCAGTTTGCACAGTGAGTTCAGTTGCCACAATGTCAGTAAAACGTAAGAAAAAGCAATTTGCTTATTGCTGATGACAACAATTTTCAGAGTTGTACATATACAGCTAAGTTCAAGTGCCAGCAGTTTTAATACAGCTACAGAAGAAACTGCTGTGGTGGAACAATATTCTGAGTTAATATACTCCTCACATGAATGTTACGCTAGAAATCAAGTGAATCGATGATTCACGATTTTTAAAAGTCACTGAGAGCCAAGAAAACAATGACAAATGTAAAACAATCAAATGGTGTTGGCTCAAAACAGAAAGAGTTACCTCCTGTACACATTTGATTTCACTTAAAATTTACAGCAGTTTCCCTATTATGTTGCTTAACAATTAAATTTATAAAAAGTTGAACATTTTAATTTATCTATTAAAGATCAATAAATCTTTGTTGCACGTGTAGGCATGCATGTGCCACACTTCTGCATGTCAACTCACATAAGTCTTCACTCATCAACCTGTTGTAACATTCCTTTGCTCGATGATCAATTGTTCTACCATTCACCAACTCTTAGCCCACTCCAACCAAAATTCTTAATTTTATCTCTAACTAGCTTGTTTACCCGGCATTGCCCCAGGGGTTATAAGTTTCAATCCCTGTAGCGAATAAGCAACAAATTTAGGTATAAGTTTAAATCCATGTATCGAATAAGGAAGAAATTTAGGCGACCTGTGGGGGAGACTGCTTCGCAGTCTTGTGTACGCCTTCTGGCGTACAGCGGAGACTGCTTCGCAGTCTTGTAGTGTTGTAGACACCTTCTTGCGTACAGCGGAGACTTCTTCGCAGTCATGTATATGCCTTGTCGCGTCTTGCGACCTCTGCCGTGGACTGACTGCTTCGCAGTTGCCCTGTGGCGATGACTGCTTCGCAGTCGGGGAGACTGCTTTGCAGTCTCCCGTGGACTGACTGCTTTGCAGTCGAAGAGGGCGAAGCCGGCGTTGGCGGGTTAAAGAAAACGCCAGAAATCTAGCCCTCACTGCCCTTAGTAAAGCAGAGTCTTTGAACATACAATTTGCTGTAAAACGATGAATATAGTTCGAATCGATCGTAATTAAATTTTTTGCGAAAGTAAACGTCGTTATGCGCATTATTAATGACGTTGGGGAATACCCGCGCCATAAATAGAACCGCTTGGCAGTTGAAGAGGCGAGCTGGGGCGTGAGGGATGGTGTCGTTATGCGCATTATTAATGACGTTGGGGAATACCGGCGCCATAAATAGAACTGTGAGGGACGGTCGGTTGGGTAGAGTTTTTGGGGATTTTCACCATGTTAGCGGTGAAAAGGGGGTACGCGAACCCCTCCAATGGGTGTCCGATGCCGAGGCCGACACAGTAGTGAAGGTTTCGAGTGAAAAAGTGGAAAATTGTAGAAGTTAATCCCGGTCAAACAGACAGAGAGACAGACAGACAGACAGATAGACAGAATTCTCGCTTTATTTATATAGATATTTGTTATTTTTATTGTTATTCTAGTTTTACTATTATTTATTGTTATGTACATTATTATTGTTATTATTAGTAGTAGTAATGTGTGACACAGTAGACAATCAGTTTGTGCGTTTGACTTGTAATGTGAAGGTGTGAGTTCAAACCTGCTCACCTCCCAATAAGCAGTTTGTGCTCTGGACCTCATTCCCACTGCTCTTCTAAAAGATTGCCATATCTTGGGATCAATAAACACTCATTATAATTATCAACTCCTCTTTCTATGATGGTTCCTTCTCATCAGCTTCGTGCATGCCACAGTTTACCCTCTTCTTAACGAACCATCTCTTTCCTGAGTATATATGAGATGATGGTGGTGGCGCCGCTATGGCTGCCAGACGTGTATTATCACTCTTGTAAACACGATAAATATACTTGGCTTAAATACTGAAATAACAGTTACAAAAGGAATACTAGTCAGGTTACACCAGCAGGATATAGGACAGAACTCTTACAAACGGAATAAAGCTCGAAAAAGTGGTAATTTGAACGAATTTTGATAGAATATCGAGCCCGCGTTAACCACTGTTCCGTCACGGTCCAATGGAGCGAAACCGGGTGCTCAACATCCCTAGACCAATCTACCTGTATGAACGTGCAATGTTGTTCGCCGCTCAAACAGAAATGAAACATCAGAAGATACGTATGCCTCCTTGTCCGGTTCTAAGCACCCTCTCAGCTCTAGGTCTGCTCCGATACAGAGGAAGGCGCGCCGGCACTCGGCGCAGTAGAAACATCGAGGTCCTGAGGACGAAAAAGCGTGGTCAAAGCTGCCCGCGGGGGCGAGACGAGCTGTCCAGAACAGATATCTGTCAGCTCTGCCGCGCTATTGGAATCTTGGCGGAGACTTCAATCGTCTAGACGAGGGCGAGGTCGTTGAAAGGACCGGCCTCTCACCGCTGATCAAACAACCAACGAGGAGAAAACACGCTAGACCGAGTTTTCGTTTCTGAGCCATGCTACTTGTCTGTCAAACTCTTAGAATCGACTCTAAAGACTGATCATAAAGCGATTGTGGTTACATCTCAAAGGCAACTGGTTAGCCACAACAAACAACCCGAAAAGGTAGAATTCAGACGAAGGTCTCCTCAACAATATGCAGCCTTTCTCCGTCACCTTGCCACTTCTGACTTCTCTACCATCCGGGCTATCCAGGATCTGCAACAGGCCTGGAACAGTCTTTACAAGAAGGCACGTGAACAACTAGATCACTTCTATCCGGTCCGTACCATTACGATGACAACGGCCGACCCATACTTTCTTGCTCCGACCATACTACGGAAAAAGAATCGCCTCATGAGAGCCGCCCGCACTTAGGAGGCATCAGCCTGTGTGCAAAGGGTTGTGCACCATACATTGAAATGGTAACAAGACAGCACCTGCAGGATGTAGACCCAAAGAAGGGCCCTGGGACCTGTGGAAATGGGTATATCGGTTGACAAACAAGCGACGAACACAGGTCCCTGACATCGGCAGAGCTCAAAGAACACTTTGCCCGCAACTCCACCGATAATCATTACGAAAACCATTAAAGCGCGTGACGGTGAATGTCAACAGCCCTTTCATATCCAAGATGCGAACTTTCCATCTCCTTGATCGGTTACGCCACACACAACGCACAGAGCTGGTTTCTTAGGCTTACCGCTCCTGCATATGCAGCGGTCCTTGCAGACGCCATCAACCTCTCGCTATCATGTCCATATGTTATAGAACAATGGAAGATTGCCATCATTAAACCAGTTCCCAAGGTTGCACAACCAGTGTCGGCAGTAGATTGCCGACCAATATCTATTGTTCCTGTCCTCTCAAGAATCATCGAGAGAGAAATTGTACACAAATACATGTATCCCTCCTTCAGCAACCTGCCTACATCTGATCAGCTTGCCGATCAGTTTGCCTTTCATCCCACTGGTTCGACCACCGCTGCCTTGATATCAATCCTACATCACACCACCCAGCTTCTCGCAGAAAACAATTATGTGACGCTGATCTCTCTGGAATTTACAAAAGCGTTCGACTCACTGCGCCATTCCACACTAGCCTACAAACTCTCCCAGTTAGACATACCAGATCTAGTCTATAACTGGTTGATAGAGTTCCTACATGGAAGAATGCACATGACGCGGTATCATATGCCGGTCAGACATCAAAAATAGCATCTATAAACGCAAGCGTCATCCAGGGGTCTGGGTTTGGCCCAGCTGCATACATTGCCGGAGCCTCAGACATGCTCAGAACAAGATCAGTAAGTACGCAGACGATACTTACCTAATCGCTGCAGCAAAAATGCGGCATACGATTCAGGATGAACTTGACAACATAGCAGACTGGGCAAAAAAGAACAATCTCAAACTCAACACCAATAAATCCCGAGAAATGCTGATCCATCGCCAAGTCAGCAGCCCTGCTAATGCCCCTCCCCAATGGGAATGGTAAGAGTAACAGAAATGGTAATTCTCGGTGTAACTAATACTGAAGACCTAAGAGCATCAAACCATGTTCGTGAGGTTCTGGGTGCCTGCTCTGGATCGCTGCATGTGATAAGAATTCTAAGAACTTTAATCCGGCATCGGTTCATGAGGTCACCCGTGCCACAATTTTAGCGCGCCTTCTTTTTGCTTCTCCAGCCTGGTGGGGGTATACCACCATGAGCGATCATAACAGGAGCTACAGCAATTTCTTCAAACGGTCAAGCGATTGGACTATCTCGCACCCCACCAGCAGGATGTCGCTTGTATGGTCGAAGACGCAGATAACAGACTTCTCCAGGCAGTCATCTGGAACTCTAATCATGTTCTCCGACGCCTATTTCCACCAATAAAATGACGGACGTACGCTCTGCGCCGCAGACCTCATGACTTTGAACTGCCAAGAAATGACGATCAAAATTTTATTCCACAAGTGCTTTATAAGACATTTTTCTAAGAGCAAGACTGTTACACCTATCAGTGTAAGTGCAACTTTATTTTCTCACCCATGTATGTAATGAGTTGCGGTATGACAACTGACCATTATTGTCAATAAACGAAGTAATAATAATAATCAAACTATCGTCCCATCTCTAATCTCAAAGAACCTCTCAAAGGCACTAGAATAGGTCTCAATAAGATCTAAAAATGATGCATGTTAGGATTAGCTTAACTAAACTGAAATAAGCTGATCTAAATATGCATATTATCTGGAACATTTCATATTTTTACTAGTTGTTCCACAAAAGATGGTCTAGTGCAGTGGTTCTTAACCTTTTTTGGCACGCGACACACCTAAACTTGCCACCAAATTTGGCGACATACCATGCAATCGTATGTGAATATTGTTAAAAATGTTAAAGTTAAACTAGTTATCTATTTAACATTTTAAATTGTTAACATTTTTAATTAATGAAAATGTTCATATTGAATCCTTTCTAGTTTCTATGTTAACTTAGTAGCATGCAGTAACTGAGATTTTGGTCCTGGATTTTTCTGTGGATCATTTGAAAATGAGGATCCACAGTTTTTGTAAGTGCATCACGGAAGCAGGCTGAGAGGGCTCTTCCGACGAGTTTATTTATTTTTTTGTTCTGTATGTTGATCGTCCGAGAAAAACCTTGCTCATATAAGTAGGAACTATGAAATGAAACCAACTCTTTGATAGCTTTGCTCACCAGCATGGGCGTCCGCAGGAATATTTACAGGGGACCAAATTTTTTTTAGATGGCAAAAAATTTGGTAGGGGAGCAGTGACGTTTTTGCATATTCATGAACAAAGAACATGTGAGAACTTTAAAAATAAATAATGGTCAAGGACTTAAATAATTACGTGTTTTTGCATTTAAAATCGTGTTGGGACTGTTGTAATAATCAGAGTAATCAAAAGATTTTATTTTTTTTAAATATTTGCAAAATCCTCCTCCGGACACCCATCTCGCCAGTGTTTTGCAATGTTCTTCTTTGTACGTCTTAGCCGATAACTGAGTTCTTGAGGATTGCTTGTACATATCTTTCTAGATTTCTTCTTTTCTTATGTTTTTCTTGATTGGTTTACTAAAACTAGCAGTGGCAGCAGCATCGTTTTTGTATTCACTACTGTTGGTGCTAGAATCCGTCTCATTGCTACAAAAATCTGATTTCGCATCACCAGTTGAAGATTTGCCAAATTTTCACTTTATACTGATAAGTTTATCCATTTCGAATGTTACAGTAAAAGGGTAAAAGTTTACTTCGGCGCCATCGCAAACGTGTAGGGGCCTGTAGTGTATAAGGTAAACATCATGGCCGCCCCAGATTACGATATAATAGAATAGATAAATGGATTGCTACGATTTCTCACATCCTATGTCTGCTAAGCTTCAAGTAAGTAAGTGTAATGTAGAAATGACGGACGTAGGCTGTGAGACTTCGCGACACACCAATTTTTCGCGATACACCAACGACACACCATGTTTACGCGACACACTGCCGGTCGATTCGCGACACACTAGTGTGTCGCGACACACCTGTTAAGAACTTCTGGTCTAGTGCACAAGAAAGTGCACTATGCTTGTCACCACGTTGGATTGGTGGACAAGAGGCTATCTTGGGCTGCATAATGTAGCAAGTGTCCACCGGGCTGATTTGAGACTGGAACACTGCAATCCTCATGTATTATACTGACCTCTATTAGTACACAATTATGAAACTTTAACCTGTTGTAGACTACATGAGAACATAGTTTGATAACTCTGATTAATTGGCCAACCTTGTCTCTTTCATAGCACAGTCAAACTCTGTATTAGAAGGTATGTAGTAGGTCTTTGAATTATATTGCTCATCTGCTTTTAAACCTCCATCACTAAAAGAGTTGCCATCCTCTTCTGTGTTCTTTGACTGCGGTTGTTCCTCGGTCAAATCATGACAGGCGTCAGCTGTATTCCTGCCCTCTTCCTCCTCCTCCTCCTCAGAACCTGATTCCAAAAGCAATAAAAACAATAACAGTAACACAGCACTGAATATGCATTACTTATTTACTACAATGTTTAATTTATTCCACAGAGTTGACATAATTTACTTAAAATTTTACAGTATGCATCTGTTTCAAACATCAATATAAAGCACATTTTTACACAGTTAGCTGCTAAGTTCAAACATTTACAATTTCATTTTTTAAATGTCATTAACTTAAGACAACATTTTATTATGGTACTGGTTGTAACCCGTAAAAAATCACGGTATGTAAATTTAGTTTAGAAACTTTAATGTGCTTTAGAGTAAAAGTGTGCATGGCTGTCTTAACAACTTCCTTGGAGAGAGACAAAGAGAGAGACAGGGAGAGACTGACAGACAGACAGAGACATAGACAGACAGACAGACTGAGACATAGAGAGGGAGAGACGGAAAGAGACAGAGACAGAGAGAGACAGACAGACAGACAGAGAGTGAGAGAGAGGTGAGCTGGACCCCTGTATGTGCCTGCATTAAGCAGGCAACCAGCCGGGCATTCTGCCAGCCAGGCTATGCCTGGCAGCCCAAGCTGGCAGGGCAAGATTCACCCACTTTAGCCTATAGCCAAAAGTTACACGGCTCAAAGCAGAAACTCTTTTCCCATGGCAGCTGAAAATTCTCCAGAATCTTCTTCAGTTTATCAAAAATGTTGCTGCCTCTTGTGGTGTCATGCATTCTAAAGAGACCAGCAAGATCTTCTGCAATTTCAAAATTTAACTCGCCCTTCTGATGAATACCAGCAACTATGCTATGTTGGACACATCTGTGCTCTCATCAAGAGCAATAGTGTACCAGACAAAGTTCAGTTTTTTTAAGCTCTCTGAAGCTGCTGATGCAGATTATTGGCTACATTGTCAACACAACGTGTAATTGTCTGTTTTGAAAAACTAACTGTGCTAAATTGATCTTTCTTCTCTAGGCAGACAAGTCCAACAACCATCATCATGCAGCTTTTAACAAATTCACCATCCGTGAAAGGTTTCCTTGCTTTGCAATAGCAACTGCTACTTCGTAGCTTGCTTTCAAAGCTGCTTACATTTGTTTTTAAACTTTTTAAAATATAGTTTGTTGAGTGGCAAGGTTTTTCTTAAGAGATGTAAATTTGTCTTTGCTCATTCTGACCTCAAATTAACTAAAAACATCTTTGTGACAAGTTTAGTAATGACGCCTCAAGTTATAATCCTTCATGACCACCAGTTTTTCATGGCAAATTAAACACACAAGAGCACCAGCTTGTTAAAAAAAAATATTCAAGTTCCCATATATTTCCTGAAAATTTCTACCCTCAACATCACTTGGATGAGTTTCCTTCTTGTTATTGTTAAACATTTTACAATTTGTGATTTTTATAACTAATTATTCTAAAATCTAAATAGAAATTGCAATAATATAATAGTGCTACCCGCAGCTACCGTAACGGAAACTCAGTGCTAACTGGAAACTGAATTGATATTTAATCAAAAGTAAACTGAGACCAGAAGATATTTATAACAATAATTTATTCAGCGCTCGAATTTTGACATCATTATCATGTAGTAGGTCCAGTAGGGCTAAGTAGGTGTAGATAAGTCCAAAAACATTAATTTAAATTTTAAATAAATGTTTTTATCTTATATGACCACTTTTTAAATTTTAAGAAGTGGTCATATAAGACAAAAAACATTAATTTAAAAGCTGGTCTGCGGGCCGCATGTGGCCCGCAGGTTGGCCATCCCTACCATAGAAGAACAGCCAATTTAACAGGCTATGCCTTGATTCAGAACCACACACAGTGATGACAAATAGAATTACATGGCTACCATGGGACCCTATTATATTATGCATATAACAGCTACTGTGTTCTCAAGTTCTAGCATTTTACAAATATGCTGGGTCATATTTAGTACACACCTGCACTAGAGTTTCCATCTTCTGAAGTCTTGGCACTGGTCAGCTGAGTATGTGCCAGTATACCTCTTTTTTCCAGGGTCAGGTTAGTCTATGTTTTAAATTAAGCAGAAAAGACACAAAATAAATATTAAAATTAATCAAACTTTCTCAGTGAAAAAGTCAAACAGTAAATGCATCACACCAGAACAGAAAGCCAATGTTATCACAAAGATTTACTGAAAATAATTCAATCAACACTGGGCCAACTTTCAACTCTTTAAATTACTCTGTGCAGCATCTCTTGCAAGCAGTAAACAGTGGAATTAACAGTAATGCATAACAGTACTTAACACACAACTTAAGGCAGCCACAAGGTATTGTTGTGTGACACAATAGCTGATCGATTAAGTGCTCGCCTTATAACGCAGTAAGCAAATTCATGCCTCCTGAGGTGGTTACTGTGTAGGGACCTTAAGCAAGCCTTTCACACAAAACCGCTCAGTGCCATAGACTGTCATTTAGTCATATGAAAGTGGTATTAAATGAAACTGAAAAACAACAGTAATTATATAATTAAATATTAGATGACACAACTGACAACAGGAAGTTAACTTTCCTGCTATAGTAAAAAGGAGTAATGGATAACACACTGGCGTGAAGTGCTGAAGGTACCAAGATCGAACCCCGTAGACATCCGTTAATTTAAGGTTAATTCTGCCTTCCACTCGCTAGGCGGCGGCGGTGCTTAAATGAATAGTAGGCCGTGATTTGGTGCCGTATGTGGCTGTCGCATAAGCAGTTATATTCGACTCCTGTAAAACTGTTATCATGTGCTTCTACTTAATACATGTTTGTAAGGCGCCCTGTGTGGCTGCCATTTCTACTATATGTATGTTCACTGTACAGCGCAGTGCGTTTGCAGGCGCTCAATTAAAGAAAAGATTATTATTATTATTATTATTACATTCCAGCATTATGAAAAATGGACATCTATACGTCATTTCGAGCAAACTCCTTGGCAGCCTCCTTGATCCACCAAACACTGATCAACTCACAAATAAAATGGTATTCAGGCTTTAACAGAATGAAGGAACGAAGGGTTAAAGTTCTTTTTGAGTGTCCCTTGGTAACCTATTCTCAACTGACAAAAATTTCAAAATACCCTTGCTTCATAGTGGATGCAAAAAACATGGAAATCATTCAGATTTGAGAGATCTGTCTCTGACATGAAATTCAAGAGTTACTAGAAAACCTTGACAACCATTCTTTTCACCACAATACACTAGACTCTCGTTTACAACATGCATTGATATCATGTGAATTCGGGTAAAAAAAGGCCATACGCATCGATCCAGAATTTTAATTATGCACAAAGAATGCAATATCAATGGAAGAAAAACTTGTAGTGTCACTGCTCTAATCGCTTTTTTGTCATTTGTCGAGCGGATAGCTGGTCAAAGTATACCAAGTTAACTAAACTGCTATACATCGACATAGTATTTCTTAATGATTTTCACTGATAGTGACCTCTCCAAGGTTTGTAGGAGAGTTTTTTGTTCTATGATCATAGCCGTTTGCATAGCTGCATCACTTAAATGCTTCAATTCTCTAGGATGATTGCTAGAGCTAAAATGCTACACAGTATAAGAGAAGACGAACTCTGACCCTAGCTGTCAGAGAATGTTCTGAAATGGTCTGAAATGCAATATCAAGTCTTTGAAAATCATACATTCTAGTCTGAAGCAACACAGCAGAAAGTCACACACTCATTAACATTTTTATGAAAATCTAGACAAATATATCTTCTTTAATTAACTACTCGATAAAGCAAGAAATTTCTTTGTTTTGTATTCTTTCTTTCAAATAAAAGCTGATGTTAAGGTGATTGCATGTACTTTATTGATATAAAATAATTAGTGTCCCATAAATTTAGCTAAGGCATTCCATATGCACAGCTGGAAGTTCATGGTGCTTGAAACTGAAAGCAGAAAATTAAAACAAAGAATACATCGCAATCAACTGAATTTATTTAAGCAAAGCTTTCACTGCAAAGTGCAAGTTTGAATGAAAGAGATTTCTCTGGCAGTCTTTACAATTCAAAAGTCCAAAGATTGCTCACACAAATATCTTGTAGATTCATTTTTCAACCCACATCACTAACTGCACCGGCAAAAAGAAAGGTATAGACCAGGGGTGCGCAACCTTTTCGTTAGTGTCGGCCGCATTAGAGGCTCGTATTTTCATCACAGCCGCCAAGATATCTGCTATTACGTTACTTAAGCACTACATGCATAGGCCTCATATATTGTGATCAGCGGTAAGATTTACTAATAAACAGTGGCGACGTCCATAAATAAGCATGTTTACTGTTACGACTATGTTTAGGCCTACTTGAGTCCACTGCTTCTCCGAGAACTTTAGTAGGTCTACCATGTCTTTTCCAGCACAAAATTAATAAAAGAATAATAAAAAAAGCACAATCAATTTGTTTCTACATCTTCAATCCTACTCAAATGTATAACCTAGCTAATGTAAGTTCGGACAACACAAATATTCCACGTTAATGGCTGCCTTAGTCTTGGATATTGGGTGAGAGGCGTGAGAAGTCTTGAGACTCGCTGGAGACCTTCATCCATATTCCAGAGTCCAAGTTGTTATCCATCAATCGAGTTCTGTACTTATTTTTCAAATACTCCATCTGAGAAAAGGCTGCCTCAAACACAGTGCTTCCGAAGAGGACCAGAGTATTTCTTGCCAGTTCCCGGAGTTTAGGGTATTCCACTGCTAACTTCCACACCTCTAGTAAATCGCTTTTACCTTCGAACTTCTTTATAATATAAGTTGTTCGTCGTTCTTCAACTCCACCAATTCCATTTGTAGGTCCAGGGGCGCATTCTTTGTCTCTACCAGATGAGGAGAAGCAACAAGTCGTAGTGCTGGCAAAATCTTATTAAAGTCATTGAATCATTCTGTGAACTCTTGCAGCAGGGCATCAATGACGGTGGTAAAGGACGCAGTACGAATGTCGGGAGTTTCTCTTCAAATTCTCCACACAAACCCTCCTCGAGCAATTCGTGACGGCGAAAATGCATACAGCCCTACGCAAATGCATTAGTACGCTGTAACTTTCAATGGCCACTCTCTCAGTGAGGTCCATCAGCTCTGCTCGTACAATATAGGCAGTGATTGGCTGTTCAAGGCTAGATTATAGATATTATTAGTCTGCCTGCCTCTTTGAGCTTCATCAGCCAGTGTTTAATCTAGAAACCTTTTTTTAGGGGGGGAATTCGCCCTCAGGATTTGTGTTTCCCCCAGAGGCCAGCAATATTTTATTGTAGACACCTTTTTTGGGGGCCCCAGGATACATGCTGCGCTCCTCCCAGAGACGAGTAAACGAATAATATAAGAATTAAATAACAGAATAAGATACATGAAAGTTTTTGAGAGATGAATTCTTAAAAAAAAGGTCGTCAAAGTTTTAAGTTTCCGAAAAAGTCAGGAAAGTGGGATGAATGACTAAAAAAAGGTCATCAACTTTTTAAAGATGAAATTCCTGAAAATCTAGGGGGACTAGATTAAACACTGTTCATCAGCAGGTATGCACATACTTAGATGGTGCATTCTCAAAGGGTGCATCGGTGTGTGAGTGTATGCAGTGCTGTATGTGTGAGAGTAAATAAATAAATACACTAAAACAGAGACAAACACAACTAATCGATTCACTTAAACCTCAGCTTCAAAACAAAGGAATAAAAATAATTATGAATTAAATACACAAGGCCGCCAATACAGTACAATTGGATCATGCGTCCACGGCCGCCAATTCTCCCTCTCACAGCCGCATGCGGCCGTAGGTTGCGCACCGCTGGTATAGACATAAACATATACATGCACACAAATTATCATTTCAGTTTAACATGGCCCTAGCCATAGTGCAGTTATTGACATGGATTCAAAATCCCATGTTATAGCAAGGGTATGGTGTATCGCCATATAAATCACAAGTCGCTGCAGAAGTTTTAATAGTGAATAGCTTCACAAATAGACACTGAGGGCTCTCACTCTCTACAAAGCTCTTTAGTTACAATGATAGGTGTAAAAATGTAACCTTACTTGATGCAGGTTAATTTGTGTCTCAGAAGCATCTTCTTCTTCATCACTGCTAATTATAAGTCTCTGCATTTTCTTTGCTCCCACAATTGGACTGTCAACAGGTGACTCTGCAGTTTGGAAAAACTCGCTGCTCAACACCCTCTTTCCTCCACTAGAATTGCCAAACTGTTGAAAAAAAGATGACCTTCTTTTCCTAGAAGCAGTAAATGATGTTTTTGGACTGTTTTCCAACAGCGTCAATTTACTTGCGAGGAAGAGCTCATCTTGTCCATCCTCTGCTACCTCCATTGATACAAGAGGCTTTGATGACAGTGGAGAAAACACCATAGATTCTTTGACTACAGCATAAGGGCTGCTAGGCATGTTATCAAACAAAGGCTGGTGCTGTGTCACAAAACTCCTTTGACAAATTTCAACTGGTGCAGCCTCAGATGATGTATTAGCACTTAGAATAAAGCAGTCAGCCACTTTTTCTACTTCACCCTGCAGTTCTGAACGATCTTCAAAGGGAGACTGTGGAGGCGGCGTCGGAGATCTGGGCTCCAAAAGCTCTGTATCCTATCAACATTAAAATATCAGCATATAGCTGCAAATATTTAAAATCACATTGACAGAAATTAATATTAGCAAGTCATATGAGTAAAACAGTATTCTTGAACTTTAAATAACTGGAAAGTAGAAATATTAAACAATCCAAAACTACAAACTTACATATTGAGAAAAAGCAATTACAGAAATAACCATACTTCCTCGACTATAAGTCATGGTTGTTACATGAGCTTCAAGGATAGTGACATACAGTAAGGTGCAATACAAGTTCAAAAATGTAGAAAAATTTGAATGAATTATATTCATCAAAGATAGATAAAATGAAATAAATTAAATCTTCTTCTTCTGGTTCTCTGCCTTCAGGCAGGTTGCAACGTCCAACGTCGCCATTTCTCTCGATTTTTAGCCTCCTCTTTTAGTCTTTTGTATCCTTCCTTCATCATCCAATCCAGCATCATCTGTCTTGGTCTTCTCCTTGTCCTCCTCCCTCCATTCTTCCCTCGATGACATTTCTTAGGAGAGAGTCCTTCCCAGCGTGTGCCCGATCCATTTCCTCTGCCTCATTCTTAATGTGTATATGAAGGACCTTTCTTCTCCAATCCTTCCCAACACTTCTTCATTTGTTTTATGTTCTGTCCAGCTGATCTCCATTTTTCTCCAAATCCACATCTCAACCACTTCCAGTTTCTTCATGTCCTCTTTCCTCATGGTCCAAGTCTCTGATCTGTACAACACCACACTCCACACCAGTGTCTTTACCATTCTTTCCTCAGAGTCCTGTTCATTTTTCCTCTCAATAGCTCTTTCCTTGTTGTGAATGCCTCTTTATCAAGTGCTATTCTTCTTCTAATTTCCTTATGGCATTTGGCATCTGTCGTAATCATGCTTCCCAGGTAGCAGAATTCTTTTACTTGCTCTATTTCCTCTTCACCAATTTTTATTTTGACTACAATTTCTTTTCCTTTACTTATTCTCATTACCTACGTCTTTTTTATGTTGATTTTCATACCATATTCAATTGATATAGTGTTTAGTCGGTCCATCATTATCTGTAGGCTTCTCTGACTTCCCGCCATCATCGCCTGGTCATCTGCTAACCTGAGAGCCCTTATCAGTCTGCCACCAACCTTGATCCCCTCCTCCATGTCTTCCAGTGCTTCTCTAATAAGCTCTTCTATATAAATATTGAAGAGCAACGGTGATAACGGACATCCTTGCCTCACTCCTCTGCCCAGTTTCCCTGATTCCGAATACTCTCCATCCATTCTTATTCGCACCTTTTGTCCCATATACAAGTTTCCTATCAGTCGTCTATCTCTCCAGTCTACTCCCATCCTTCTCAGTGCCTGTATCAGCCTTCTCCAGTCGACTCTATCGAATGCTTTTTCGTAGTCCACAAAACATATATACACATCTTGTCCATTTTGGCAGCTCCTCTCTGTTAGTACCCTTAATGTTCCGACCGCATCTCTTGTTCCCATGCCCTTTCTAAATCCGAATTGGTCGTCTCCTATTCCATCGACTGCCTCTGTCTTTGCTTGCACTCTCTTTGTTAGTATTCTTATCATGATCTTTGATGCGTGGGTGCGATGGTCTTCGCAAGCCGTTGCATTAAAATTAAATCACAAATATTAATAACGAAATTTCATGTAATAAATGCAGTACTAGGCTGTCATAGCACCATGTGGGCCAGATATTTGAGTAGTGTCATCTATTGTGCAAAACTGGATTCAACTTGCAACTGCTAGTCATGTTGATCAACAGTGGGTTTAGTCAGTACTTGTTTTGATTACAAATAAAGGCTAGACTACTAATTTAATAAAAGATTTGTCCGGAATTATCTCCCAAACAGGTAATATTATTCACATGGTATACGGACCATTGGTTATAGGCTGATTGGTCATAGGCTGATTGGTCATAAACCGATTGGTCATATGGACGATTGGTCATAGGCTTATTGGTCATATGGTCATAGGCTTATTGGTCATAGGACTATCGGTCACATCGGTGACACTAAATGCCACTATTTAAACGTTAATAATGAAATACGACAAATCAACTAATTGACACTAATTTAACGTTAATAATAAAATCGCTGTCAATTATGACCAATCGTCCATACGACCAATCAACTAATTGACATTAATTTAATGTTAATAATGAAATCGCTGTCAGTTATGACTGATCGTCTATACGACCAATCAACTAATTGGGCACTAATTCAAAGTTAATAATAAAGTCGCTGTCAAATAGCTGTATGTAATTCTGGTATAAATAGGACTGAAACAAGAAACATAAGGCAGTAAAAAAGTTTTTAGTAAGATTTGCGTTGCAAAGAAGTTTTAGCTAAGAACACAGAAGGCAAACTTGGCATCTCCAAGCAGGTAAAGCCAACGTATATATTAAACGGATACGAATACTGCAAGCACCATATGACTAAAGAAGGCGAAACAGTATGGCGGTGCAGCTTTGTGCGCACTCTTAAATGCTCCGCAAGTGTCGTTTCCAACTACGTCTAGTCCTTTCAAAGCCTTAACGTATGACCAATAGTCTTCTGACCAATGGACCATATGACCAATAGTCCGTATGACCAATCAGCCTATGACCAAAAAGCCTATAACCAATAGTCCTAGAACCCATTCACATATGCAGTCGGTGGCAGCAGCTTGGTGCCACAAAGTCATCAACAACATGGTGTTTTCCAGATTGTGAGAGAAAATATAGTGCTGCTCTCTGAGCAGGAAAATTCACAAAACTGCTAATATTGATCCGCCACAAAAAGTTGCAAGATTAAACATATACATGGTAGCTTTCCTTGAAGAAAAAACAATGAGAGCTGCCATTGGCTAGGACAAGTCAACTAGGGCACTATACCCGTTACATTTGCTATTCCACAGGCCTCAATTCTTGGGCCACAGTTGTACATTCTGTACATGGCCAACTGCCATATGAGCCTGGGTTCATCCGAATGCCGATAACACCCAGCTGTACCTGATGTGTCATCAAACTGACACACTGGCTTGTGTGTCCAACATGCAGACAATCATAACACAAGTCAGGAATGGATGTCTTCAAGTCAGTTAACACTGAATCCAGCTAAGACGGACTTTTATTCAACTGGGTACATGGCATACACATGTCGAGATGAACACGGAAAAAATGGCAATAGCATTTCAAATTTGGACAACAGAACAGGTCATCCACGACTTTGGAGTACTGTACTAGACGAAGAACTATCCCTGGAGGATGACGCTACTGTGACTCTTGTCCACTCCTTCATTCTGACTCATCTAGACTTATTCAATGCTGTCCAGTAGAGTCAGAGATAACTGCACTCTGCAGCTCATGAGACCTGTTCATCTCACTTTCCCCCACATGACAATGCAAGCATATCGCACCATAATATCCCGAACTGTCCTAGAAAACAAACCTACCAAAAATATGCACTTTTTTAAGAGAGACTGCTCAAGAAACATTTTCAACTCATGAATGTTATATCGCATCTTTTAGATCCATTATATATAGCCATGTTTTGGCACATGTGTGAGGTTCTTAACAGATGCTAAACAAATAGCCACACACACACACACACACACACACAACCACAATTCAACTATGAATACAGTGGTATTAAGTAGGGCTGTACCGAATAGGTGATTATCACTATTCGGCCGAATACGAATAATTGGACCAACTATTCGGCCGAATACGAATACGAATAGTGTACAAAATAGGTTTACCGACAACATTCAAAATTTCAAATGTAAGCAAAAGTTTCTGTTCAATAAATGTAAAACATAAACTAAAAGTAAACAGTTAACTACATGTAATTTTTGCATGCTTCTGCCAGTCTTTGTAAACTAGGAATAGAATTAATTTAAATAAACTTAGAAATTGTCACATACTTAACGTTCACTCCACTCGCTATAGCAGCCGGATATGCAGAAACAGATGTTACGTGACCACTATTCTTATTCGGTCCGACCGCTACTATTCGGCCGAATACCGAATAGCTATTTGGCCAACTATTCGGCTCCGAAGCGAATACGAAGCGAATATTCGGTACAGCCCTAGTATTAAGCCAGTAGATATCACGATCATGTGCCACACCAATATATTGGCAGTATTTGGCACCATGCAAACTAACTAGAACCAAATACATATAAGTGATGATTGATATCAGTGGCTAAGCTTACACCAAGTACCAGCTCCTCGAGTTTTTCCTCCACACATTGTTCTCTCAAGGTAGAAGACAACACTGGCTCAAACTGAAATAACAAATGAGTTCGTGCACCACCTAGTACCCCAACAACACTTCAGAAACCATTCATAGTTTATGTTATTGGGTAGTTTTCAAATAAAAACTATTTGGCAAAAAACATACAAAAACCACTTACAAATGTCTTATGCAATCAACCAATCTGCTATTTACTAAATCAACTATCTAGGTTCTAAATATAGCCTCATACACTTTACCTGCTTTTCAAACAATCTGTAAATTCTGTGATTAAAACCTAACAGCCACAATACTATAGGAAAAATGTATGCATCACTTAATTCAAAGAAATATTGAAATATCTTACAATGTCAGTCTTGTTGTCAAGACCTTAAACCTCAAGACCAAGACCAAGACTTTGAACCTCAAGACCAAGACCAAGACCAAGACTTTGAACCTCAAGACCAAGACCAAGACCTTGAACCTCGAGACCAAGACCAAGACTTTGAACCTCGAGACCAAGACTAAGACTTTGAACCTCAAGACCACGACCGAGACCCAAAAATCACACTCAGGCCAAGACTTCTTTTCCTTACAAAAAAATTGTCAAGTCGGACTACTCGCTATTTTAATGAAAACGTGAGTCTTTTATTTTATTCAAGCAAATTAACTTTAAATGCAGACTGCAGAGATTTCCGAATTCGTATTTACAAAAGTTCTTCATGCAAAATGTTATTCCAAATGCCTCTTGTATTTTATAAAAACCAATTCGCTCAGAATTTTCTGACCAAAACTTGCCTTGTGGGGCCTCATAAAAATTTCGCCATGTGAAAAAATACTTTCCACAGGTGCTGAAGTCGCTGGCACACATAGTAGCTTTACAAGCACTAGATTTAAATGTACAAATCATGAGCCTTTTTAAAAATCTTCCCATGGTTTATCAGACTGTCTGGCTAAGAAAAAACCTCGGCAGGGCTTCCAGATACAGCATAACTTAGTTGCTGCTGTTGATGGGTTGTACTGACCAACAAGACTTGTATCCGTCCGTAGGTATTTTGTCGTAGGCTATGATGCAAACAGGCTTGATAAATTTTTTCATTCTTGAGTTTTGTTAAATGACTGTTCATATTGACAGCCAGTCTTGGTCTTGGTCTCGCAACTTTGAACCTCAAGACCAAGACCAAGACTTTGAACTTCAAGACCAAGACCAAGACTTTTGGTTTCAAGACCAAGACCAAGACTTTTTAAAACGAACTCGAGTGCACTCGAGACCAAGACCTAGGTCTCAAGGACAACAAGTCTGTACAATGCTAGATATATGCTTGCTTGTAATATGAAGTTTAGACCTTAAAAAAATCAATTTTAAGTCCTGTGGTCTTGCTTAAGGTTTTGCAACTGTTCCTTCTCTGTTGCTGGACCCACTGTATAGAACAGTTTTTTGAACCATTTGAAAAATGTGCCATCTCTGGAGGCATTCAAATCACAGCTCATAATATGACTGTCAATGCTTTTTAACTGATGTACAGCACCCTTTTTTCAACTGCAGCCATGCAACAGCACTTTATAAATTGTCTTATTATTATTATTAATGTTGTTGTTGTTATCATTATTAGTATTATTATTATTATTATTATTATTATTATTCCATTATTATAGAAGTCTTTAGCAAGTAATCCCAGCCCAGTGTATGGGTTCTGCTGTCAAAGTGTGTTGTGGGAGGATTTCACTCACTGGCCTCCTGGGACTCCAAGCACCAAATTCAAGCAAAAACACTAGTTGTAGCCACCAGGTTTGTCACAGCCAAGTAGCTTCAGTGATAAGTGAATCTAAGTCAAATATACATCTGGGGCACTAAAAAGTTTGAAAGAATTATCCAAACCCAACAGAATGCTTGAACAATTTCTCTCACAGTATGATAGCTTTTGTTCAATTAATCCATGACACGTTAGCAGGTGTTAGCAATGGTTGGTGTAAAACAACACGTGTTGCCAGAAAATACTTAGCCAGTCTGTGCTCAAAACATGTACCATATAAACTTGCTTAGAAGTCCAGATATTTTGGATAATTTGAAAGTCCAAATTGAGGGACTTGTACCAAGATTGGAAGACACATCTCCCAGCAGATGGCATAACTCATCCATGGGAGGAGGTTGACACACCTACCAGGCTGTGCCTTGTACCAACTTCAGTAAGAGGGCACAGTGGGACTCTTTTACACTACAATAATTATACACTACTGGTGATTATAGCTCCTGTGCTCCACTTGGCTCATGACTGTATCAAAGGACTCATCCATGAAGAACACCAGAAAGATTTTACTGTTAACATGTGTTTGCTCCTTTTGGCAATATAATTATTATTGTTATTACTGTGCATTTATTAAGCAACACTATCTAATGACCAAGCATCAATCAATGGTGCTCTGCAATTGTGAGTGAAGAACTTGCTCAAGGTCAGTACGCAGTAACCATCTCAGAGGAGGCTCGAACACGTACTCTCCATGTCCTAAGGTGGGCGCTCTAACCAATTGGCTACCGTGTTCCACAACATGAACTACTCCACTATACACAACAATTAGCCTAGAAACATCAATAGGTCTTGGTACTCTGCCACCAAGACAGACGGCAGAGTAATACCATGCGAATAAATGCTGACAACAGAGAGAAATCAATGTAGGTCATCAACTTATGCCCAGGTCAGACTATCCCTTTTCCAAGGTTACAAATAAAAGGGTCAACCCACTCAACCTGTATATGGTCAACTCATAGGTGAGTATATATGGAAGTATGATCCATTTTAGGATTTGGCAACAACCATGTTCATGTTCAACTGACATGTTCAGGTCTTAGGCAGACACTATATGACATCATTGTATGAAGATTCATGAGTAGACAGAGGCTACAATAATGCAAATGTTTTAGTCCTTGATCTGTTCAGTTGATGAAAAAGCAGGGCCTACATAACAAGCCACATTACGGACAAATCTTTGCTCAGGAACATAACAAGTCAACAAATACTTCGGTACCAAGACCACGAATTCCACCACTACCATGTCAAAAGCAGCCATTTCACCAGTCAGCAGATTCTATAGCAGGTGCAGAGGTAGTTCAGCAGGTCATTGTGGCTTTAGCATCTGTTTATTATATCAATTTAGAACTATATCATTTTACAACCAAGCTTCCTCTTGATCCTCCCTCTCACTTTAACCTGTCTTTCAGCAAGACATTCAAACTCTTCAGAAATCACAACCCCATAGGTAGAAAACCATGCCAGTCTCAAGTCTTTAAACTAGTCTAGAGCTAATTTATGTCTAAGTACCTCTGGTACTTATCAGACTAACCTGTTTAAGATGTTGAAAATCTAAAGTAAATTGATCAGAACTGCTTACTGCATCTGCAAGCGTGAACTGTGGTGTAGGTCTTGGGAAATTCCTTCTTACAGGTTGTGAAGATCCTAAACATGTAATTACAATAGACATAATAAAACAGTCACCCAGAAACCAGTGTTTTGTGCTACCATGTTATTTTTAACATGTTACTGTAACTAATTACTAGGGCTGTACCGAATATTCGCTTCGTATTCGCTTCGGAACCGAATAGTGGGCCAAACAACTATTCGGTATTCGGCCGAATAGTAGCGGTCGGACCGAATACGAATAGTGGTCACATGACATCTGTGTCTGCATATGCGGCTGCTATAGCGAGTGGAGTGAGCGTTAAGTAAGTGACAATTTCTAAGTTTAGTTAAATTTGTTCCATTTCCAGTTTACACAGATTGGCAGAAGGATTCAAAAATTACATGTGGTTAACTGTTCACTTTTAGTTTATGTATTAAATTTACTTTACTGAAACTTTTGCTTACATTTGAAATTTTGAATGTTGTCTGTAGACTATTTTGTACACTATTCGTATTCGTATTCAGCCGAATAGTTGGTCCAACTATTCGTATTCGGCCGAATAGTGATAATCAACTATTCGGTACAGCCCTACTAATTACTATTTTTGGGTAAATTTTGCGTAATTTACTTTTTAAAGCTAATGCATAGCGGGTAATAGATTACTTTTACAAAGTACAGGTAACATAAAACTTTTAGTTACTTTGAAATCAGCCCACAGGCTGATTTCAAAGTAATACAAAGTAACTAAAATATCAAAAATATATATAAAATAATATAAAATTAAAATTATATAAAAATATTTTGCATCATGGCAGTGTGATTCTCCTTACAGATTTTATTTTAGTTATAGTTACAGTTATAGTTAATGGCTTTTTATTTAAGTTATAGTTACAGTTATAGTTAGCATAATTTTTTAGTTATAGTTATAGTTATAGTTACTGGACTTTTATTTTAGTTAATTTTAGTTAGTACATAATTACAATTAAGTGACCCAAATGGCACTCCTCCTGGTCCACATATGGGGTCATCGATTAATAATGTCAGCAAATTTTAGGCAGCTTTTGATCTCCTCCCCTTGTCATCAACTGTCAAACATTCAAGGACCCCCTAACAGTACAAAATTATGTCAAAGAAAATTACCCCACCCTCAGAATATTTCTATGACTCTAACATGCAAAAAACTGAAATTGACAAAAAAAGAAAACATTGTTATTCAGATTTTAATTTGATACTTAATGGCTACAGTAGGCCTACTTGTGTAATCACTGTCTGTCACAGATATTTAATGGATTTTTCCCATTAAAAATACAATCTCGTTTTCTTTTAAATGTGTATTCAATTTGATTTTTATTATGAACATTTCTAATTTGAACATGATAACTTTTTATAATATTCCTTTTAACATAGAAAATTAAAATCAAAACAAGTTTCTCACTCTAAAATTAACAATCAAAAGAAAAAATTATCTTTCCATCAAAAAGAAACTCGAAATATTAGATTTTCGAAAAGAAACCAGAATATTCGGAAGGAGAATATGCAGCACATTTTCTCATTTTATCTCGGAACAATAAACAGGATAGTTTAAAACAAATAAAATGTCGCTATTTGATTAAATTCGCCATGTTTATCGATATTGCACTTTTTTTTATTTCATTAACGAAAATAGCGATAAATTTTCGTTAGTGTTAATTTCGTTATAGTTATAGTTAATGATATTTTTTAGTTACAGTTACAATTATCGTTAACGAAATCATTTTTGCTTCGTCAACGAACATTTTCGTTATTGTTAACGAGAATCACACTGCATCATGGTCAGCTGGTCAACATGGTCACCATAAGTATCACTAAATGTGGTTCCATCTTTGATATATGATTCTTTTATTAACTTACATTTCCATGAATCAAACATTTCCATTTTATTTTAACTGTTGTTTTTCACCATGGAGGAGCTGACAGTTCAAATTGGAAAAATGCTATCAAATCTTGAAACTTGCAAGAATTTGTCACATTCATGCGCCAAACTGACAGATATATGTGTCAGTAAAATGCACTTTGACTGTCACTACCAAAAGTTCTCAGTGTGGCGATCAAAGTAGGTCCAATTTGAAAGAGTATCTCGAGGTATTCATGTTTCACATTCACTGACTGTTTAAAGTATCTAATCATATTTATGTCCTTCATGCTGGATGGAAATTTAAAGAAAGCGTAAAAATCAGTTTTTCAGTGTATTTCCCATGAACTTTATTGGTATAGTGTATAATTTTGCAAATTATGCTGTGTTTTTTTATTGTTGTCTGCAAGCCTAGGTATTCCTCAATTGTAGCAGCTTTCATTATTGGGTTTGTGAATCACTGACATGTGCACCAGCAGTCTACTGGTTCTTCAGGTGATGTTTCAACCCCAGGCTATGTTTCTGATACCTTGTCATCTTTATATGGCAAAGTAGTAATTATCAGAGTCAAAGGAGTGACTTAAAAACCAAGAATACTTGAAAAATTGGTAATTGTAATTGTAATAGAGAATTTATATATTGCCACTCATAATCAGAGGCGCTCCCGACCCGGGTCATTGTCTTCACTGACAAAGATAAATGTTTTCAGGTGCTTGCGGAACTGGACAGGAGGGAGAGAGAGGAGGTCAAGCCTGAAGCCCTGAGGGAGGCTGTTCCAGCTGGAAAGGCCCACAACCGCAAAGCTACGAGACTGGGCCGTAGCAGCACGCATCCGAGGAACAATCAAGTGGCCACGGGCAGATGACCGGAGGGAGACCTGAGCAGGCAAACTGGAAACCGGGTGCAGTAAGCCCTGAGATACGGCAGAGCTGAGCCAACAGGACAGTTACGCATGAGGGAAAGGACCTTAACTTGGATGCATTGGTGAATGGAAAGCCAGTGAAGGGAGTCTCGGATGTAGGAGGAGATATGGGCAAACTTCATGATGCCCCCAAAGAGGCGGGCAGCAGCATCAAGTATGGATTGAAGCTTAGATGCATTAAGCAGGCCAATATAGACAGCATTCCCATAGTCAATCCTAGTGCAGATCAGAGCATGAACCAAGGCCACGATCAAGGTACATCAACAGAGCAGGTGTTCCTGTTGCTCAATTCACTTGCTTCCAGCACTTCTTAAGCTGTTACTCTCCAGCATACATAGCTAAGCATACATAGCTAAGCATACATAGCTAAGCATACATAGCTATGCATAGCTATGAATTTATTCCTATATAAATAGTCTTGGGAGATACACTTGTGCATCAACACTTGAATTTGCAGCCACAAGTGTAGAATGCTGCAGGACGTGAGCACATGAATCGGACCAATTGCTCAAATAGACACCTTTGTTAGTTACCTCTGTAAAATTTTTCCATGTTACAAAATTATTTAATCAAAACAAAAAATAACATAAAAAATTTGCTCAAGTGTCATTGATTGCAAAGTTTCATTAAGCCGCGACAAGAATTAGCATTGATTAGGTGATTTGCATCCTATGATCATGCTCCCAATATGTAAAATGTAGATTATGTATGTATCCAACTGAACTTACTCCTTACTAGCCTAAGTGTGTTAGAATTCATTAAGAATAATCAAATTAATCCGAAAGTGGACGATACCTTACCTTCGGGATCTATAAAAAAATAAGCTTATTCATGTCCTGAATATGGGGCTCTCTGGCAAATAACAAGGCAACTAAAAAGGCTGTTTAGAAATTTGACCTATAAATGTAAGCTATTATTTTAGGATATGTTAACATGTAAACTATTTTAAGCCTCTTAAAAATATTGTTTCACAAATTTCATATTTTATATGTATAATCGGTAGTTTTTGGCAATTGCTTTTATGGACCATCGTTAATGGGAAGCACTGGTGATTCTCCCCAGAAGGAACTTTTACCTTGAAAGCGCTCAGATGTTCTTCAGTTAGCCTAGTTAGTTTAATAATGTCTATATTTTTGCTTATAAATGGTGACAGTAGCACCAAATGAAGCCAGGCTTTCATCACAACAGCCATCCGTGCAGAAATCAGAGTACAAGGTACCAGAGTTGAGGCTGATTTGACCTAAACAAAGCTTTGTGGCTTTACGGCTTTACCTGCTGTCCTCCAGATAATGAACAACAGTCCCTTCAGCTAACTGCAAGGAGCAGCCATGGGCAATAATGATAAGGGCCATCCATTTAGTACGTACGCATGGAGGGGGCTAACCCAATTGCATATGCGGGGGTGGTCAATCGATAAAGTATGTACGCATAGGAATGGGGGGAGGACCTATAATTTGTCTATATTGGCCTTCAAATTGATTGGCCCTCAAATCAGCTACAGTTCAGTTCTTGCAGCTATCAGTCAAGGACTACCGGGAGAAGCAGGACTGTGGAAGAGGTGTCATTTGTATGCCACGCTACCCCTGACTGCATTTTTAAACTATCAAACAGCTCAACAGTGAGTCAGACACAGCTTTGCTGCCTGCTCCATGGATGAAATAGACCGTTCTATGGGGGGGATGGTGCGTCGTGTACGTACGCAGGTGGGGTATAAAAAAGTACAAGTGCATACAGGGAGGGGGTCAATTCTGTCCGGATTTCTGCGTACGTACTAAATGGATGGCCCCCAAGTGACTTTCTTATCCTCTGCATATTTGGATGTGTAGCTAATACGTTCCCTTCCCACCTGATCTTCTCAATATTTATGCTGCTGGTGTGCTTAATTCACAGCCAAGTCTGCTAGAGAGTGCTGGTAAAACAGAAATCTTAAAATTATTCTGTTCTGGAAGGGATTTAAACTCTAACCTCTGGGTTGACACTCCAGCATCCTATCCATTAAATTGTCATCCATATCACCACAGATTTTTTTAAACAATTCACTGCTGGTGCACATGCACAGAACGTATTCTAATCTGAATTGCATTAGTGTATGTTTCATGTCAGACTGATAGCTCATCAATGGCAATATAATGTACATTGAAGATCAATCATTTTCTTCCACCATACATTAGATGACATGTAGGCTAATTTGTAAAACCTTCTGCTGTTTTGTTGCTTGATGATATCGACTTGAACAGTTTGGCCACATCTTCATCCTGTGGCCCTGGATATTTTCCTAATTTCTTCACAAGCTCCATATTTGCTTCCGATTCTGCATTTAATGTCTGGCGTGCCTTCAGGGCCTAGAAAGATATATAAATTTGTTGATTAACTCTTTCGCAGCTACGTTGTTGTTGATAATTTTCATCATAATTACTTCATATGGATAAAAATACTTAAAATCTGTACAAATCTAGAAATGTTCTAGATCATATTGTTAGTATTTTATTCCACAACAATATTCTGTCTTTAAAAAGTTGACAAATTAATGTGTTTAACTCAAAGTTTATAAATAAATGATATATTATACAAAATAAACATAAAAATTATAGCATTAGAAATTCATAAAAAATATATGAACAGAATAATATGTAATAATATGACAAACTTATAACAACAGCAAAGTGATAAAAATATTAATGAATTTAGTCCAAAAATTAGCTTATATTTCTTCCACCCAAAGATATAACACTGGCCCTCGCAACGGTTAGTTTGGCAACGTGGCCGTATTTCAATCCAAAAAGGTCCACCTCGTGAAACGTATAATATTTCTTTCGCGAGCCTTTATAAAATTCCCTGATGGATAAATTATATTTTTTGGACTTCGCTAATGAATAAAAATTTAAACTACACACAAGTGACCAAAATGAGTTTATGTTTTTTTCTAATCAATGATGCGATCAACCCGTATAATATTCATCGTTGCCACCGATCATCATCTTCGTCTCAAACCTCTGCCTCGTCAAACATATTTGTTTGAGTGCCTTTACAACATTTATTGAACGATATAATGTATTTATTTGGACTTGGCTGATGAAACACTCATTAGATTACAGAAAAACAGCCAATAACCAAGAAGAGGATGTGGCTATTTGAAATTTAAATGCCTGCATGTAATAATTGTAATTTCGTTATCGAAAACATCGGTCAAATTTGTCCTTGTAACTTCGTCAAACTATTGGAAAATTCCATGTAAGGGTTTTTTTATGGAATGTACAGTATTTCCTATATCTACTGTAAAATGTACAAATAGAACTCTAAATATAGCTAATTTATGCCAATGTGTGCGTTTCTTTTCTATGCGGTCGTTATCGACCACATTCGCAGCGGAAGAGTTAAGAAGAATCTTGAAGTTCAGATTAATCAGATTCATTAATGCTGGCCTTTCAACAAACAAAACCTCAATACTTTCAAGACTCTAGTACTTACAGACAAAATCCAAGCTGGATAAATGATCAGGCCATTAGGCCACTACTAGCATTGCATCTACTCAAATGATGGTCAAAGATTATTATTAAGCATGTACTGATTTGATCTCTGATTTTGATTATGCTGATGCAGATTCACTGGCAAAAGGGACCAGATTATATATATGAGTCATTTTGGTTTGTGTGCAATAAATTATACCTTTATCAGTTAATGAAATTCAAGTCCACTTACTCGATTTTTAACATATAATTCACTATGAATGTCATCTACATCTGCTTCCCCTTCAATCTCCTTTTGTGCACGAATCTCAAACATAAGGTCATGGTCGCTGATTCCAAACATTTCTAAAGAAGACCAAAACAGTCTTATACACATCAGCTTCAGAGTTTTCCTTTGGATGCCAATGTGGTGTACTTTGCTGTTTGCAACTGTAAAACATACTGACAATAAAAAAAGTTCAAAGAAGTTTTCAAAATACCTAAAGCAGACATTAAAAATTGTATTCATCTAACACAGCTTGCAAAGTGTAATCAGGCATTTAAACATCCTACTTACAAATTTATCAAAGGCAACTTATTCGAGCAAACTTTTTTCAAGGCATATCAAAGATAAATAAACTACTCTAAAAAGCAGGAAATCCTGCAGGAACTACTTTCTAAATACAGGAATTCCCAAGCAGAGAAGGTATTGAATTCACACATCAACTGAGCCAAAATTGGCAAGTGAAAAGCGATGGAGGATGGTAGACACTGTTGACAAAGCCTTTCAAATGACTTTGGGGTTGAAACAGGTAAAGGGAAGCAGCTAGTCTGAGGTGTGACCTTCAATTGCAGTATGCGATACAAATTACCAGCTTGGAAATCTATCACAACTTGAAACAGGCCCCAGTGCATTAGAAGATCCAATAAAGTGAACCTGAGAAAATGCTAAGACAATCTGAGAAGTAAATGCAATCAAAATGACATTAATTAGTGTACTCTAGACAATCTCTTCATCCCTTGGTTATGATGACTGATAACCAAGGGATGAAGAGATTGTCTAGACATCCAAGATATGCCTAGAATGGACAGTACCCTGATAACTTATGCCAATGGTTATCAGATTACATAGGCAGATTGGAAGGAAGCAGCCATTCTTGACAGAAAGGATGCTGCTAACTCACAGAGATGAGAATTGCACAAGGATACAAACTTCAACCCATAACCTCAGTTTCTCATGTTAGGCAGCACAACTTAGCAAGTTGTCTCTTATTTGGTGCTATTCTTAGGCAGCTGTGGATTTGTTGTAAACAATCTGCAAAAACTATATTTATCAGACAAAAACTCAGAGGATCTACTAAATTTTGTACCCAGTGAGTAAAGAAATGCGATGTGTGAATCCAAGAGCGTGTCTGTTTTGCGCATCCCCTGTTGAAGTTTCTCTAGTTGTTGCTGCGTAACGGAAACACGTGTATCACTCAATTCAAACAACTCTTTGAGGTCCTGTTTCGTAAAGTACCTTCAAACAACATAAAAGATCATATTTGCTTAAAAAAAATTAAAGGCATCTGCTTCTATACATTAAAGTCACACATCATATAGAAGACTTGTTTCTCAACAATTTCTGCTCCCAGAAGTAAATTTTAATGTTCCCAAAAAACTAGATGTTAGTTGATACAACAGCTCTAGCAGTCATGTTTACATAATACCCAAACACATTCTGAGCTTTTGGCCAGGTTAACTTGACACTGGAAACAACAGGCATTGCAATGATAGTAAAACCACGAATCAGCAAAAACAAAGACGAGTCTGAATCTGACTATGCACAGTGGCACTCAAAAACAGCTATAGTATTAGTAATAGAACTAATAAATAATAGCACTTGATTTAAACAAATATTTCTATAGTGCTTAGAAAGCAGGCAAACAATAATACAGCAAATAATACCTGATTTGTGGCACAAAGAGCATCATGCAAGTAATGCACACATTCGTCTTGGCAGATTGATCTTCTGAATGTTGAGCTTATTAATGCTTGGTTTTGGTGCACTGGCCCATTCGGCCAAAGACAAGGAGTCCTTGGTGGACATTTCAATCGCCTACACGAACAAGAGGTCACCAAGACGAAAAACACCTCTGGCCAAGCAACCCAACCAAGGAGTCAACATCCTAGACCGACTATTCACCTCTGAAAACTGTTAAACGAGCATCAAGGTCCTAGAATCATCTTTATCAACTGACCACAAGGCCATAATAGCCACTGCCACCCGACGACTGTCCGGTCATAACAAACTACCAGTTAAAATTGAAATCAGAAGAGCGCCAACTGCATACCACCTTCCTTCGTAATCTGACAAAAAAAGAACTTTTCCACCACCTCTGATAGCCAGGACTCACAACTTGCCTAGGACAATTTCTACAAAGTTGCCGCTCAACAGCTTGATTAACTTCATCTGGTTTGCATGGTTAGATGACCTCTGCCAAAACCTGCTACCTCACACCTTGAAAAAAAAAGATGCGGAAAAATAACTGTCTCATGAGGCCTCCTCTTATGCATGCAGAATTGGCCATCACATCGATATCGCTATGTGCACCCATTTAAAGGACGTTGACCTTGGACACGATCACCAAAAGAGCTGTGGACCAGGGTCCAAGCACATGTCAGTGAGCTGATAGCCACTTGCTCCAGTACTCTGCATACGATTAGTATCCTACCTACTGCTGCAATTCATGAGGTGTCCCATGCTACAGTAATCGGGAAACTACTCCATGCCTCACCAGTCTTGCCGCAGCGAGTGATCACGACAGATTACAGCGACGCCATTTAGAATGCAGAGAATGGACTTTGTTTCGATGCAACAACCTGAAATGGACCAAATGATGGATGAGGCCAATGGCAGACTCTTGCAGGCGGTTATACGGAACCTCTACCACGTCCTTCGCAATCTATTCCCAGGGATCAGGCCCAGGACCCATGGCCTATGTCCAAGACCCCATAATTTCGAACTTCCACACAAGCCATAATTTCCTACCAAGAGTTCTATTCCAATATGTTTCCAGGAACTAGATAGTTTTCTACCCTATCCTTCTTGCAGTTTGTCAACTTTGATACATAACTAAGTCACTGGTACTAGCATTCGACAGATGGCAGCAGCAGTTAGCTCTCCCTTGGGCAATCCTTACTCAACATAATGGCATATCTGTTTTGAGAGAGAAAGTAAATCTTAAAAACTCGTTTTATGTCACATTTTCTGCATTCATTCATTCATTCATTCTAGTATTTATCTGGCACCGCTTCAGGGGGCTACTCAGAGGTGCTCCCGACTCCAGCATGGCCAAATAGGACAGTTTTCAATCTAGTATATAACGTATCAGTGGTAGTTCTGGGGAGCAGGCGCAGCTCCGGGGGAGGAGTTCGTTCCATGCTATCAGGCCCACCACTGAAAAAGCACGGTTCTGCATGGTGGCTCTGTGTGTAAAAGGCACAATGAGCACCCCCTTCCCTGAGGAGTGGAGGTGGCGGCTACCCTGAACTTCCAGCACCGGGTGGCAAAGGACCCACAGAGAAGCCCGGAGTGCAGCCCAGCTGGCACTGCCAAACCAGAGATACAACCCTGTATACTACATGCTAGCTGACAGGAAGCCAATGTAGGACCTCCAGCATATTCATTCATTCATTCATTCATTCATTCATTCGAAGATTTATATAGCGCCCCTTCAAAGGAACTACTCAGAGGCGCTCCCGACACCAGCACGTTCATATAAGACAGTTTTAAGATTTGCAAGAAATAGGCCAGGGGTTACCCCAGGGCACATGCGGAGCTCTAAGGGAAGTCTATTCCAGACTACTGGGCCCACCACTGAAAAGATCGACTTTGCATAGTCGTGGAATGAGCAAATGGAACTAAAAGTACCCCTTTTCCCGCTGAGCGGAGGGAACGTCGGCCTTGGGCACCTGAAACTGTGCAGCAAAGCTCTCGAAGGTAAGCAGAGGCAGGGCCCTGACAACATCGCCATACTAAGGCAGCAAATATTGGTATTCGGCCAATACGTCGCGCCGCAGAGCATTGCACTCGATCGAGGCATGCCAGATAATTAGAAGGTAGGCCATAGTAAAGTGAGGAACAGTAGCCAAGTCAAGCTGTGATAAAGAAGTGTATCAACGTTAGGGGTCAGCCGGAAATCGCCTCGGACATTTGCCTCGGCCGAATATCCCGTTTTTCAGCACTATTCGGAAGTATTCGCCTCGGCAAATACTGTACACACAAATAGTTGCTTGCCTGCCCCACACGACGGAATTTGTAGGCTCATAATATCAGCTTTGAGCTACATCTAGCATATTCATTTAGAAGAAAAAAAGTACAGAAAACACCAACACCGGATTTACCGGAAGTCCACAACGGGAGTCAAGTCCATATCATTGATTATTTATTTCTAAAATTCAAAATGTAGTAGTCAGTTATTACAAGTCCAGAAATTTCTTTCGATAATTTTTCATTACATGAAAATGTGAAGCTTCGCATATGGAATAAATTGTACTCGGTTCGTACTCGGATCCGGCAAATAGTACAACCAAATACTCGGATTCGGTACTCGGTGGAAAATGTCTACCCGGCTGACTCCTAATCAACGTACTGTACTTATCCAATCTTCCATAACTGACTCGGTAATACCAAGATCTCTAGAAATTTTAGTTCACGTTTGATCACTACATAACCAATCTAAAGCAACTAGTTTTTCATCAACAATATGTGAATGCTGATGCACAATTTAACCATTACAAAATAGGTTTACTAAAAATATAAAATATATGTAGTGCGACTACATGCAAAACGTCTTACTAAAACGACGATGTAAAGGAATATGCCATACAGAACATGCTCAATGCTCATGTAATTTAATTAAACCTACTTCCTATATTTAGATATTTAGCGCTACAATGCAGTTCTTGGTATCGCACATTAAGAAAGAAAACATGGTAAACTTCACTTTATGCAGAATAACAGGTAAACCCACACTGCATAAATGCATCGACACAAGTTCTATGATTTACACAGGCTTTCTAGCAATGTTGTACAAGACAATTTCTCTGCATAAAAAGGCTCAACCATATGCACGGCACCGGCAATTTGCGAATTAGAAGGCCATGCATTATGAGCAGAGGCATGTTCTGTCAGCCCGTTGTTTGACATGATTAAGGAATTTGCATGCGGGTTAGATGTTAGACGTCATTTGCATGAAAATGTAGCAAAAAATGCAAGTATTAAACCTTGAGGCTGGCTCCCTACCGGAATGGATTTTTTGTGTCACCAGTTGTCATACGATTGATAGAATCCTTGAAGATCTGTCGCCTGTAGATCTTTTCTTCTATGCTACCACAGGTGACGAGACGATAGACAACCACATTTTTGTCTTGGCCAATTCGGAAGGCACGGTCCACAGCCTGTGAATCAGTGGCAGGGTTCCATGATGGGTCAACTACAATAAGCAATAAAACAACAAACATCTTTAGATGATCACTTACAAAAGTAAATTACACCCTTAAAAAGGCCCTAAGCCAGAAATAAAGAGTAGGGTGTCCAAAAGCATTTGAAGTCACGAACACCTGAAGCCGCGACCATACGAGTCCGACTGCAATGCCCTACACTGAATGATCATTTTTGTAACAGTTTTGTTTTTCATACAATGATAGAAACAACAATCTGTTAACTTCAGATAAAGGGATGAATGGATTATATCACATTTAAGACAAACTCGTCCAATCACGTCAATGCACAATTTATGCCCGTTCAAAATAATTTTCACCCATCCTGACAGGTGGCTGGCTAAGGGCCTGTCCTTAATTTTAAATTCTGTTGGCGTATTAATATATATTTTTTGTTCTAACAGCTTCATCGCTTACATTGTCAAATAAAATGTTTATCCAAGCATATGACACAGACGTCCTGCTAGTTCATAAGGAAGCTACACTGTTGCATCAATGTAAGTTTGCTGCCAACACCACTACTACACTAGCTCACTCTTATACCTTTATTGGCCACGAAAAATAATAAACACAAGTCATAAATCCACGATAACCAGTTACAAAGGGCAAAAACCATATTTTACATGCAATATATGCACCACGCTAGGTGGCGCTCCGGCATGAAAACACCAACTCGGTTCGACTCTTGATTTCGTCTAGATTTTCACTCTATAAAGCGTTCTCAGTTGGTTCTTTCGGCATTTGTTTCCTCTACTGGATTTATACTTTGTCTTACTTCATGTGCTGCTCTTTGTTGTTTTCATCGTGTTTACGTTTCGACTACCAATGTGTAATGGATACGCTACTCGTTACTTTTCCAGTGACCTACTTTGGTTGCTATGTTCATTATGCATCGTACCTCTTGGCCGTCGCACAAGGCCTTGTTCACTGCTGGATTGTGAAAAACATCCAATCGCCTCCTATGGACTTGAGGCCATCCCCAGTACTAATCCAGCATTGTTTCGTTGTAACCACCTTAGCTTCCACCTTTGCCGACGCTGTCATCTACATCCTCTACTGGGCCGTCTTCTCCACAGCTTATGCCTGCTTCCTCTTGCTATCGAGTCATTGTTATGCTGACAGCGTTCAATCTTACACCCAACTAAGGCTGCTGCTGCTGTTCGGCTTATGTCGGGTGCTACAGCCACCCTTAATGCCTGAATGTCATCCAATCGCCTGCATCTTGACCCTTCGAAGACGCAATACCAGTGATATTTTACTTCTGAAAATAATTCCTAATTCAGTTCTAATTCAGTTCTGAGCTCTTGAATTTTACTTCTAATTCTAATTTTACTTCGCAAATAATTTTACTTATCATTCCTATTTTAGTTCTCAAATAATTTTACTTCTTATTTTACTTCTTATTTTAGTTTTCCAAATAACTATTAATTTCCGCGCTGTAAAAGTATGCAACACTTGCATGGAGAAGCACACCAAACTTGCTGCAGTTTGTCAGTGAGCTTGTCAGTAAACACGAAAAAATATGGTACATGGAGCTCTATATAGAGCACACCAAACTTGTCTCGAGAAAGAAAAATACATGACGGTACATTTTTCAAGATCTCAATTAACACACGCCATGGCAGCCTGTTAGGCGCCCGCTCATTTTACTGCTGCCCCCTAGGCAGTGGAAAGCTGTATCGACCTATGGGTATCGAACTGCAATTTTCAAAATCTAATGCTCTTCTGGCCAGCGTGTTACCATTCATCTATCCCTCTCCCAAGACTTATATTGGTTGTATTTCTCCAGCATGTGCTGGTCCACAATTTCCACCATTTTCCCCGTTTGGTACTTGGCATGTAGATCTGCCTGTAGCTTCGTCAAAGTGGAAAATCCCAAAACGGGGCAATCTCGCTTCCTTCCGGCCAACATTCTCGATAAACTCATAATTTTACAATTTCACGATCAAACCCGAAATAAAATGGCGCATGAAACTGAGGTCATTGGTACGCTATTAAGTGGGGACAATAATTATTAGACAACGAAGACAAAGATAGTATGCCTACATCGAGAATGGTATGCACAGCGTCTTCATCTCAACCGGTTTTCTAACAGATTATGTGTTTGGATCGCGTACAGTGTTATTCGCCTTCGTCTCAACTCAAGCACCACAAGAAGTAAAATTATTTTAGTTCTGAAAATAATTCTTAATTTCGTTCATAATTTTACTTCGGCAAATAATTCCTAATTCAATTCGTAATTTCGTTTTTGCTGCTGAAATAATTCCTACTTTTACTTCTAGTTTTCGTTAACGAAATCATTTATTTTTACTTCTAATTTTTGTTTTCGTTAACGAAAATATCACTGCGCAATACACATGGTTTGGCACTTGTCAACAGCTGGCCTCTCTTGCCATTGAATTCCTCTCCTTCACCTTTTCTACTTCTGTTTGTAACCTAGGTGTCATTTTGGACCAGGAACTTTCCTTTTCTAAGCATAACCATGAGCTGATACGTGCTTGCTACTATCAACTGCAAGTTGTATCCCACTCCCTCTTCTTCTCTACAGCTTCCACCCTAGTTCATGCATTTATTGTCAATCCATTGGATTACTGTTCCTCTCTCTTTGTTGCACTCCCTCAGGTTCATCTTTGTTGTCTGGAGACAGTTAGAACTGCATTGTACTGTATTGTATCTAAACATTTATAAAATGCAGTCAGCTGCACGCTTGGTGGGGGTATCTCCAGATATGGTCATGTTTCCAAGTTTATGCAAGACATCCTTCACTGACTTTCTGTCCAGCAGTGCATTCTTTACAGGGTCTCCTTGATGGCCCGACATTGTGTCTTAAGGCAGGCAACGGTCTACCTTTGTGAGTTTTTCACTTTAACTTCTGCTTGTGTGGGGCGCCATTCTTTGCGCTCAGCCTCTTGGGGAAACTTTGTTGTTCCTTATGTTCATACTACCATGGCACAGCATAGGGTATTCTCAGTGGTTGGTCCTGCAGTCTGAAATGACCTCCCTTTTGGGCTTTGTTCCCTCCCCAGGGATCTCTCAGATTCCCTCTATGGCCTTCTTAAGACCTTTCTCTTTCAATGGGCCTGGGTTGGGAGCACCACAGGGTAGATTTCTTGAAGGGGCACTACATGTTTATTATAGATAGATAGACAGACAGATAGATCACATTTTAAGACAAATGCAACCCTTAAAAAGTGATCTGTAATCTTTTATAGTCAGCTTCAAACCATTCTTCAGATATTTTAGCACAAAACATGAGACATTTCCTCTCAATTACAGCACCCTCTGCCCCAAAGAAATGGTCAATTTTACATTCCCAAGTCCATAGCATAGCTCTATATTAAAACCTAACAACAATGCGCTCGGATTTTTTAAGTGTGCATTGGCTGTTGACCACAAACACGTTCTGTGACTAACCAGCTGGCAACCGATGACCTAATAACATAAAGAATATGCTGAAGTGCTGCATGAGCGCCAGTCAGTGGAGTAACTATATGCCAAGAATGCTTCACTGGCTCTTGTCATTCTTTATCCTCAATGTAACACAGATTCTGAGTAATTCATTGTGTCAACTGCCAACCTGGGATGGGCTCTGTTGGGTTAAGGTGTAATTGTAATTGTAAACGAACATTTATATAGCTTTCACTCTTGACCCACATCACTGCCAGAACTGGCAAAAAGAAAGGTTTCAAGCATCTACGGAACTGAATAGGAGAAAGGACAAGAAGCTCTTGGGGGAGTTATGTGAGAAGTTATGTGTGTCACAGACGTCCTGCTAGTGGTGACTCATCTGCTACTCAAGCATCATTGCTTACAGAAGAACTTGTTCTTAATCAAAGTCGTTTAACATCATTTAGGCTCACACAGAGTGCTTTTCAAGATATCTAGAAGGTTATGTAGAAATGTTCAATTACATACATATCACTATTCACAATGCATATTTTGGGGCATCACGTGAAACAGGAAGAGATGTATTATGAATTAATAAAAAAAACGTGACCAATAAAGTTTGAGCAGCAGCTGAGCCTGAAGCACATCATGTTAACACTGTTAACATCGTGTTAACAGTGCACCCAGAATTTCAGCCATGACTTCTGAAACTGACAGAAAGCTTTTTGACAAAAGACTTCTCTCTTCCTCTTTTGAAAGAGAAAAACACAATAGAAACCACCCGTCTCAACCACTTTTCTTGTGGAATTAGAAGGAAAAGAATTTGAACAGTGAGCTATAATTTCTGGAGATCACAGACATGAGTGCCAACTCAGACAGAAGTGCCATTTCTATTTCTGATGCTACCTTATTGCTAACTATTGTTAGCAATAAGGAAGTATCAGAAATAGAAATAGGTTAAGCACAGTTACCGTAAAGAATTTATGAATAAGGTCTTTTATGGTGTTTGGTTCTATATGCACAGGGTACAGCAACTTAAAACCTGTAACCAGTGCTGTGATAGCCAAAGTTCTTGCACTATGATAGCCAAAGTTCTTGCAACATACCAGTATCAGCAAAACAAGCAGGCTCCCTCGGTGGCGATATGGGCCTGGCATTGCATGACGATATGAAATTCGCTGGTGCTCAACATTTTAAATATCAAGCATGCTATGTTGAACTAAATATGCTACTCCCCAGTAGTAATGTAATGTAATGTAATGTAATAGAAACATTTGTAAAGCACTCCTTGCAGCAGAGCTATTCAGAAGCGCTCTCAGCGTGATAGGCTCATGCAAAAAGAAAGGTCTTTAAGCATTTAAGTGAAGCTGGTGAAAATGTCCAGAGGATCCTGCTCCAGATCTCAAAAGGGAGTTCATTCCACAGTGAAGGGCCAGCCAAAGCAAAGGCCCGATGCTGAGTTAACGAAGTTCGCGACTGAGGTACAAACAAGTGCAATCGGTCAGTAGAATGAAGGGGACGAGGAGAGCAGTTCAGAAAGGTATTTAGGCGCTAAGCCTAACTGGGATCTAGTGACTAGAAGGAGGACCTTGTATCTAATACAAAACGGGACAGGAAGCCAGTGAAGTTCATTTTGCATATAGGAGGCGATGTGTGAGTATCGTGGTAAGCGGGCAATAAGTCTAGCTGCAGTATTTAAGACGGATTGCAAAGGAGACTGCCGAACATTAGGGAGCCCAATTAAAAGAGAATTGCAATAGTCACACATCGCCTCCTATATGCAAAATGAACTTCACTGGCAGTGATGTGGGCGCGTAGATACAAAGGCATGCACCATGGTCGTAAACACCGCAGAGGATACTGATCTCCATGTAGTCCATGCAGGCAGCCTAATGTATTTGTAGACAAAGAGGAACAAGTACATACATCATTATACTGTAACAATCTTGGAAAGAATGTTTTGAACTCTTTTACTGTAGACAGTGAGTATGTTTCATTACAGTTTCTCATGCATGGCTGACAAGCACATCTCATAAAATTTATTCCCATGTGCCACTTATGAGTAAGTCTCATGACGTGCTTCACTCACATAAAACTATTATTCAAAAGAACATTGACAATGACATTTTAAACTATTAAACATGCTCAGTTGACGGGAAATGTTTCCTTATTTTGGGTTAAGTAAAAATAACAGGTAGGCCTTATTTTATTTTGCCAGCAACACTGGAAATACAGCAATATCCTAGGTAAAATATAAAATAATAAATGAAACAAATGACCAAAAGAAAGCTTTAACTGTCCATTTTCAGTTAGCCCAAAAGGTTCTGATGTTTAAAAAAAGTGAAAACCACAAAAACTTGCAAATTCACAGCTACTTCTTTTGGTCCATACTGCACAATTTTGCTGCATTTTTGTTGCACCATGTATACGTTGGTACACACAGTCTACATCAAAGGTGTCTAACCTTCTTGGATGGAGTAAGTAAAATTAGCAAACTTCTATTTTTGTCAAAGAGGTTTTTTGCATGAACTTCTAGGGGTGCATCTTACTGAAGTGTACAAAAAAATTTGTGTAGAAAATTTAAAAAAATATATATATTCGTTTATTGAGAAGAAAGAAACAATCTGACAAAAATGCAGAAATGCTAACATGAGTGATAATGGATAAATAAAGTTCATTAGAAAATTTTAGATTAAACTAGTAAATATTTTTGTATAATGATCTGGGAATAAATTGAGAGTTGTCCTTGGGTGGGAGAGTATGTTTGTATGCTTTTGGTCTTAGTTGGTGAGAGGAGAGGGGTCGAAGTGGAGGTAGCAGTTGGTGAAGAACATGCTTAGGGTTGTGTAATATGGAGAAAAAGAGTTTCGCATCGGCTATATTGGCAAGTTCTGAGACTGTTGGAAAGGGTTGTTCTAGGTAACCTAGGCGTTTGGCTCTTTTTAAGAGTTTTTCCAGGCGTTCTTTAGCCAGGGTAAGACCCCACCAGGATGGGGAGGCATATAGAAGTTTAGCAACGGTAGTGGCCTTGGTTACATTATGGATGGATGCGGAAGAAAGGCCATGGGTTTTGAGTTTTCTGATCGCATAAAAAGAGGAAGTGAACTACCCCAGGTGAACTAACCCAGTTTTTAATCAGAAGTGCTGAAAAGAAACAAAATGGAAGTATATTAAAATGTATCCTCATGGCTGAGGATGACTGATTTGATATGGCTGAGGATGATCATTTAATATTAAAGACTGTAAATGAAGTTAAGTCTTAGTGTTAAAACAGAGCTCCTGGACTAAGGGAAACAACTGACACCCTAAGTGGTTTTAAACTGGCACATATTCTAGCATTAGTTCAACCAAGAACTATATCCAAGATAAATCTTAAATTTTAATAAATATACAAGTTGACATTCATATGGAACTTCTTTAACACTTTAACGATGAGAGTGTACTACAAGTGACTGGGTAACCATTGCTAAAGTGTTAAGAAATTGTCAAAAAGTTATTAGGTTTTCATTAATTTCAGAAGCTAACATGGGTCCAGTATTAACAAAATAATCACTGAATTTGTTAACAATTTATAGTCATCAGACACATCCATTTCATTTATATTAAATGTGTCAGGGTAAAGAAACTGTTATTATTTAATAATAATCTCATTGTTTCCACATTTTTCTAAAGATCTTTTCAACATTTCTGAAAAAGTATAGTATAAAATAATGTGAAATCCTACTCACAAATCACAACACGATCAGCAGCAGTTAGCGTCAAACCAACTCCTCCAACCTAAAAAACACGAAATTGTATATTGCTATTCACCCATTTGCCAATTGCGCTTTGGTTATGCCATTCTATATCAAAGCCTTCTCTTCCTGTCTCATATTTGCAGCCAGGTCAACAAACACAGCGTTTTGCAATCCATGGGTATTTAATTATAATCTTGCGCTATCGATGACAGTTCGGGGCAAACTATTCTACACATGTACTGTCCTTCTGGAAAAATTCTTCACTGAGCACTTAAAACTCTTCTGCTGCAATGGCTGGAGAAACACTCATACGATGCATTTTTACTGTTCTGGTTTACCAGCAATTCCACATAATCCAAAATGATGTCAAGTCCACCATACCAATTAACTTAACACACTGTGATAGTTTATAGAGTGCAAGGTAATGCGGTGTAGCACTGAGGGAAGCATATTTAATTAACACTTTTATATAATGACGGCGATATTGTTTTTCCAGTAGCTGTTAGTGCCTCCACATCGTTAAAGGATTAAATCATGTGAACTGAGAGGCTTACTCCTTTTCATCACCATTTGGGTGAGACATATTGTGACATATTGTGGGTGAGACTTAGTTATGCTACATATTTTTAGTTTCTCTTATTTCATAATGACATATTCAAGAGCTAGCTTTCATACAATGTTGATAAAAAACACAGATCAGTTCCAGAGTGGAAAAATGGAAGCCAACACTTCTACAAATGTTCGAATTGTGGAGTCAATTCTATGAAGTTGGGTGAAAATGTTTGTGAAGAATGTTGCTTTGGAAGTTGGACTGGAGAGAAAATGTGTGCACCGGCATCAATCATGCGTGCGCGACCTGGGGTGCTCCTTCACCAGAAGGTCTCTCTGGCCTGTCATTTTGACCTACTGAGACGCAGCTGTTTTTATCAGCTCTGCCAACAGCTGGTAATTTCATGCTCCTTGACTTTCAACACTGCTGTCCAAAACTTATTGCGTTCTGCATTACATGCAGGAGGTACTGCACTGGCTCCCTTCCCCTATCGTATCTCCTTCAGGATTTCCTCCTTGATTTGGCGATGCCTTTTGGATGTGGGCGTGGCACTTACTTATCTTCAAGAGCTCTGCAGCCCTGTTCCATCTCATGGCGGCCGCTGCCTCCATTCCATTGCCCATGGGGACCTGGTTGTTCCTTTTGCTCGTACAGCTTCCATGTAGCTTCGGGCTTTCTCTGTAACTGGCCCAATGACATGGAAAGAGCTCCCGTGGAGATGCACCTCCTCCCTAGGTATCTTCATCTCCATTCTGATACCAATAATCGCAAATATTTGTTGAGTTTGAGTGAAGTTACTCAAGACTACTCTCTTCCATCTGGCCTGGTCAGGACATACTGCACTGAGTAGAGATCTTGATGGGGCGCTATATAAATTCTAGGGCGTAACCGATAAGCATTTTCCCACCGATAACCGATTCCGATAATTTAGCACATTTTCTTGGCGATTCCGATACTGATACCAATAATCACAAATATTTGTTGAGTTTGAGTGAAGTTGTGACAATATGATGGTTATGTTAACATATATGTAGATATATTAAAAAAATGTGGCATTTCGTTGTGTTTTGACTTTTGAAGTTGTCTTTGCAAATTTTAAGAAAGTTTAAGTGAATATGAAAATGACAACTGGTCAGTTAAGGTTAGGTTTTGGGTTACAGTTGGGGTTAGGGTTAGTTTATAGTGGTTTGGGACTTTGGGTTATGTTTACAGTATTCACCCAGTTTGGGTCCAGATCATCTAAACTCTCAAAACACATCAAATAGTACTTGAGCAGTTGTAATAGTTGCGTTCCCAAAGTTTCATTAGCAGTTCGCCTTCGACTCATCAGTTGAATTAATTTCAAAATAATTCCAGATCTTACTTCTGGTTTGAGACATCATGAATGTCGTATCGAGCGCCAGAAGTCGTCGCTTGTCATCGTGAGTCAAAGACGAGGTAAGTAAACGAGTTTTGTTTCAGCAAAGTTATTCTTGAAAACGTTTTCTTAATTTTATAGTATTAATTAATTATTAATGTTGCAACTTGCGGAAGTTAACGTTGATCAAGAAATCATAAAATTATATAATTAATGTCGAAATCCAGCACCAGAAGCAAATAATTCGCTTTATCATCGGAAACAAAAATTAAGTCAGTAGTTTGTTTTATTTAGCGCCTTACGCATTGCCTTGCGGAAATTTCCGCTGAGTCAAAAATTATATCAGCTAACTTATTTCTGAAAATGCTTTGTTAAATTTATAATATTAATGTCGCAATCTTGCGTAAGTTGTTTGATCAAAAATTATAATATTAATCGCAATCTAACGGCAGAAGTAAATTATGCGCTTGCCACCGAAAACGAAAATGAGCTTAGTAAACAAGTTCGAATTAGCGCTTCACACGATTGCCTTGCGGAAGTTTTGGCTGATGAAATGGGATGAATATTAACTCAGCAAACTTATTTCTGAAAATATCTTATGAGTCGAATTTCAAGGAAGTGCACTTAAAAATTAAGATTTTAAAAATTCTTTATCGGTCACTGGATTTATAGGATTTTCCGATAATGGGATTTGAAGTCAGTATCGGTTACTCCCCAATAAACTGACTGATTGTGATAATCCCTCAGGTTCAGCCTATTAAACTTTTGCATGTGCATGGCTCAAAAACAAAATGTAAATTTTAAATGCTGAGATTTGATATTTGCATAATGGTTATTTGCATGGTTATTAAGATAAAACATTCAACAGCATTACATGCACAATCTCAGTACTCAGTTACTGATCCAACAAGATGTTACGAGTTTAGTGTTTTTATTTACTAACTGTATCCCGTGAAAAATCACGGCATGCAAATTTAGTTTAGAAACTTTATGTGCTTGAGAGTAAAAATGTAAAAAATACGTAAGCTAAATTGTTATCATTGCAACAATTGTTTGGATGGAGTCAGGCAAGGAGGGAGGGAAGACCTACCCTTGGGGAGAGAGACCTGTGTATCTCTCTGCTAACCCTTTGGACATCTGTGTGCATGCGCATTGTCCAGAGGTTGAATGTTCAGCTGGACCTGTCTACCCGCCTGGCCTGCCGTGCACAGCAGGGAGCTATGCCCGGCAGCGGGGAACTGGCAGGGCGGGTTTTGTCCGCTTTAGCCTATTGCCCAGTTATGTGACGTACACTGGAAATTATGTTGTTAGATTCCATTACTTGCTTAAGTAAGAATTCATATAGGAGATGATGGCCTCCAAATTTAATCACACTTAGAATATGCAAACTACGTCTATTAAACATCTAAACCCAGGTCACACAGGTTAAAGCCGACACTTAGTCACTCCTTCAGCTCCTGCTGCGTTGGGGTAAAGAACTGATATTATGAAAATGTTGAGGTTTTATGTGGCGAGCATGAAAGTGCGATATATATATTTTGTGCAAGAGCTCTTTGAGACCATACAAATTTGACAAGCAACAAAAAAGGCTCTAAAGAACAATTTAGTAGGATTTAGTTGCACAACTAAACAGCACAAAAGAAAAGCAAGCAAAGTATTTCTAGTCTATGACTAGGTGCAATGAGGCATTAGAACCTTCCTAAGTATTACTTTAGTGTATTTCACTAACAACCCTCACCATAAATTTTCCATCACAACATTCAGCTTTTGATGGCTTTGCTCCATCCTATAAAAGGTCCACTGAAATATTGCTGGATTCTCTTATGAGATTAGCAATATTGGTGGAATTGTCCTCAGATTTTGTACAGTGCAGGGGTATTTCTATTCTGTCTACAATCCCAAAAATTATTAAGCATTTGTAGGACACTTCAAATTCTGAGCAACCAAAATTGATAGCAGATTTAGCATCAGAAACATGCTTATGAATAATTCTGCAATGCTTCAAAAATTGTGACATATCTCACTGCATGCAAAACTGATGCCAAGGTTTGAATTGGCTCCAGCGATGTCTTGCACTGCCTCAGCCAAAACCCGCTGAATCAAGGCTGACATGTAAGAACTACAAGCTTTTGATTTTAAAAGAAACTAACCTTTTTGAACCTGCCTGGTGTTTCATAATGTTTCCTGTTCCTGGGTTTGAAAGTGCACTTGTGGGCTGTTTTAAGGGGAAGAGTACTTTCAGATTTCACTGGGTTTGCACTATCTGGCAGATACAATCTTCATTCTTCACCTTAACCGCAAGGGACGTGTTAACACGTCCCAAATTTGGTAAGTTCAGACGCGACGGACGTGTATACACGTCCCTCAGGTATCGGCCGATCATAGTCAGTTCAGCGTCCCAGTAATATATCCTGCCGCTTATTAGTAATAGTGGACTACCATCTACCGAATGCATGTAAGATTATTTTTGGCACTGTCTAATGAATAAAAACGGAACGAATGACGCTTTTTGTTGATGTCAGGCTTGTCAGCCATCCATCCATCTTGGTGTAAACGTTTTGCAGTAAATATAATAAATTGAAATGAATAACTTGAAAAGAAAAAGGTGTAGTGTACAGGAAATTGTGAAGATTTTGTACGAAAAGGAACCAATGTGACCAGTTTGTGAAACAGTCGGACTCCATTACGACTATAGGCCCTAATGACTGCGTGTGGTCTAGACCGAATGGACCAACATACTTATTACACACTATTACTTAGAAAGTCACTGCAGTTATACAGAATGGTGATCCTAAAAATGACTGAAGTGGCTGTAGCAAATGCATATCTTCTCTACAAGCAGCTTGAAGAAACTAGGCGCCAGACCCATTCAGACTCAGTGGACAGCGCTATCTGGGTGATATCCTAGCAACTGCAACCAAAGCACGCCCTTACAGTGTGTTGTTTGTAGCAAGCACGGAAACAGTAAAGAAACGCGTTATTTTTGTCATACTTGTAGTGTACACCCCTCACAATATTAGCTGCGCCTGGCCAAAAATTGAGCCAGCGGCCACAGTGTTAAGTCAATAAAGCGATTAACTGAAACCATTAGTTGCATTAGAATAGTCTGTCTACTTTTAAAATACAACTACATCAATATAGCAGTTAAGTGTGAGAAGATTTTTAACATCTTTTCATACTTAACTCTTATTCCATGACCTGTCAGGAGAATAAAAAGGTATAAATTACCTGAGTAGTCAAAAGGAATAAAGAAAAACTTTTATCATGCATAAATCGATCGATGATCTTCTGACGTTCCACCAACTGGCGAATCGTCCCATCTAAGCGACAAATTCTGTGGCCCTGTGAGTCGCAAAACAATGACCAAAGAATAAAAAAGGGACCTGACCATTTGCTAGTTAAGTAACTTCTAGTCTTTAACAGGATTTTGCAGAATTTTTCTTCTTAGTCTGTGTAGGTTGATCAACCTACACAGACCAAGAAGACAATTTCATGTATTTCCTGTGTGTCATTTTGGTTTTGTAGTAACGTTTGTTGCAAATGTATACAATCATATGCCAACATATTACACAAGCATGTCTCACCTACTCTGCACAACTCAAAATATTCAGGACAATTTTTAAAGTCAGAAGTCTGGGGTCAACTTGTACGAGGGTCACGCAAACATCGCAAGGCGTATCCACCAAAGACTGCACCGTCTACAACATCTTGCAGTAGGCATCCAAGGCAGATTAAAATCAATCTCACCAACGACTGCTTCATTATTGTAAAAAGGTAATTAATAATGACAAAATATTTAACGAAATCACATTCTGGATATTTATTGAATCAGATCTCACATGCCTTAAAATGTCTTAATCTCACTTGCAAATGCCCTGATTTGTTCCTGTCTTGACTACTACAACTCACTTTTCATTGGGATTGTTAAAGGGATTTGCACAAACTACAAGTAATTCAAAATTCTCTGGCATAACGAAACCCCAAGAATCAACATATTACACCATTATTGTACTCACTATGCTGACTGTCCATTGAGCAAAAAATTCAATTAAAATCTGTCTTATAGTTTAAAAAACATTGCTCACCCATCATGCCAAGAAATACTGCACTCAGTCAACAAATACACTGCCTCACACCACCCAGCAGTGCTGGCTCCTTGGTGTTCTCAGTGGCTGGTCCAAAGCTTTTGAATTTTGTGCATTATGTCACTTCTCTAATCTCATTTAGAGATAAACTTATCTGTTCCAGCTTGCCTAACTTTAGCTCGATTTCTGTAGCTTGACTTTGGTTTCTCTGACTTGCAGGTTTTCGATCTTACTTCTCTACTAAAATGACTATGGTTTCCCTTGAAGCGACCGTCAATTGATGTCTTTTGCATTATGATAATTGCACTATAGAAGTCCTTAGAATAGACATTTTAATGCCTTGATATGTGTGATTTCAAACTAGTTAAGAAATCTTTCTGAAGTGTCTCTGGAAAGTTGCAAGATGTGACTTAAGATTCACTTTGTCTTAGCATGTCATAAAATAATAATGAATAAGACTGATGGAAAACACTCACTCGGTTCTGAACAACCTTCTGAATAATATTGAGAACTTTTCGACTCTGTGAGAAGACAAGACATCGATGTCCATCTGCCTTCAGATTGTCTAGCAGTGTAACCAGGAACACCATTTTTCCTGACTCTTCTATCAGCAATTCATCAGGAATGTGCTCCACACTGAAGTGTGCTGTGTCTTCAGCCACCATTGCATCCAATCTGTCTAGATCAATTCTAGAAAGCAACAAAATGTATAAAGTTAACGTAAATTCTCAAGAATAATAAGCAAAATGTTGTGCAGTTTTTTAATTTGAAGCTGGGGTACCTCAGTTCACTCTCTGGACACTACATTGGATCCAGTTCTCATTTACAGACCATGTCAATCGAATCTCTCGAGCATGCCTTTGTTATCTACGCCAACTCCGCATCATCCGTCACTTGCTCTCCCCTCACGTGGACACCAGTCTGTGCTGATCTGTACTAGGGTTGATTTTGGCAACTCCATCTATGCTGGTCTCTCTTCACTACACCTTTCCAAGCTTCAGTCAATACTTAACATTGCTGTGCCAGCCTTATTCATGGTCTCCCAAGGTTTGCCCAAATATCTACCTTCATTAGGGACACACACCACTAGCTTCCTGTGCCCCAGCGCATCCAGTTAAATATCTGGCCTTTTAATTATATGGATGTGTGGGCAGATGTTATGCTTGATCAGTTCCTTAGAGGGAGTGATGCAAGATCGGTTGCTATATAAGCGGGTTCTGAAGGAGAGTGACGAGCTTGGCTTTTTTTCCAACCTTACGACATCTTGCAGGTATTTAAGTGGCCTGCCAAGTCTCCGTTTGTACGAAGGGTTTTCTAGGGGAACCTCATAAAGTTACCTCTTATTTAATTAAGTTAATTGTCTTGATCCTTTGAGACAGATGGTGAAGTTATTTCTTTCAGGTGTAAGTTAAGCATCCTCTTCGTCTTTTCAAGAAGAGTTTGTCGTTTTCGCTACAACTTTTGTATTCAACTCTTCGACTGTGGAAGACGTTGCTTTTCTTAGTCTATGTTTGTGTAGCTTGTGGTGAATGGTATGTTGAACATAATGATGTAAACAGACACTTCTGTCAATAAGGAGCAGAAATATTCTGAAAAAATTAAGCATTTCTAGTAAGTTATTAACCTTTTAATATGCAAAGATCACTTGTGTGTAGGGCAGTAAGAAAGCAGACAAACATGTTTCATACCCATCTGAAACTGTGAGACCCAGCTGTTCACACTGACGATTGGTCATAACTCGAGGATGGTCACAAATCTTTTTCAGCGCAGTAAGAGCTGTTAAAGGAGACCTTGTTGACGAGAGAAGCTACAATGTATAGCAATGCAGCTTTTAATCCAAATAGTTTATTCAATAGTAACTGCCAATGTCAATTTTACATTACTGAGAGTGAAGGGCAGCACATAAGAAATGGCATTCATTCTTAAGCATTCTTAATTTAAGACTTATTCCCCGTTTCTGGATGACCAACGCTCCTTACAGCAATGAGTCAACTTCTTCTTGCCAAGTGCATCGAAGCTCTCTCTTGTGATCTTCATTCCTGGAAGTCTTCCAATCGCCTCTTCCTCAACTCATCCAAAACTCAATTTATCTGGTTTGTCACTCGTCAGCAATTTTAGAAACTTGACTTTGCTCTGCTCTCTCAAAGGTTTCCGCTTTTCTCTTTCTCGTCTAGCGTTCGCTATCTAGGAATGACCCTCGACAATTCTCTCACCTATACTGAACATATTTCCAAACTCACCTGCACTTAATACTTCCACCTAAGGCACCTTAGGGCTATCCGTCGCTCTGTCTCATCTCCAATTTTCACTTCACCTGTCCATGCATGTGCCTGCTCTAGACTTGACAACTGCAATTCCCTCCTCATTGGTCTTACCAAGGTCTGCCTCACTCCTCTTCAGTCCGTTCTCAATGCCACTGCTTCCTCGATTCTCTCATATCACCATCTTTATGGCAGAAAAACTCCACAGGCTCCCGCTTTCTGCCCACATCCGATTCGAGGTTTAACTTGGTTCTGCTCCGAAATATTGATGTGACTTAATTCATTGCCCTCACTGTTGCTCCTCTCCGTCCTCTTCATTCCTCTGACCGTTAGGACCTCCTCGTTCCCCATGTCAGGACTTCACTGGTTCAATCTAGTTCTTTTGCTTCCATTGGCCCTGCCCTTTGGAATGAGCTTTCTCTGTCCGTTTGTTCTTCTATTCTCTCAGTAAAATCTTAGAGCTGTGCCGATTAATTGGCCATATTTATAATCGGGCCGTTTATTAGAACAACCAGTATTATCAGTATCAGCAAAAATAATTGGTGCAGATTTTAAATTTTTTACAATACCGCCTACTGCGGCCATTGAAAATGCTGAAATAGATAAATATAAATTTATTTGTTTTTGTTTTTGCACAATAATTGTTACAAAAATAAGAATGAGTACAAATATCAGTTTTGTTTCTTATTATTGATTTATATTTAGTATTGCACTACTTACTAGGCACCGTAGAAACATTGGTGCGTCACTAAACAAATAATGAAATGATTGGTCTCATAATCGGTATCGGCTATTTTAATAATCGGCTGTACGCGGTACTGGCATAAATCGGCAAAAAGTTATATCGGCTGAGCTCTGTAATATCTCTTCTTTTACCTTTCTTAAAACTTGCTTTTTCTCTTGAAGTCTCTCACACCGGGAGCGCTTCTGGATGGCTCTTCCACTAGAAGCGCTTTATAAATGCCCGAACACAATACAATACAATACGTGCTTGAAGACGTTGCTTTGTCCAGACAGTCAAGTCAGCAATACCAAATATATGAGTAGGGCCTACTTTTATGGAAATGCTAAACTGTAAAAAATATAAAATAGGTTATATTTAAAATAATTCAAAATTGATGTTATTTTTATAATTAAAAAATATTTTCTTTTGTTTGGGGCCCTCAGACATTTGGGGGCCCTAGGCGCGCGCCTATGTGTAAACGTGCCTCTGCTTACAGAGTAGAACATTCAGAGATTTTTCAGTTTCATTCTCAGAGTCTGTACCTCTACTAAAGGTGCAATCAGTTGTGTTGTAACCACCGTCCAAACCATAAAGTTCAAATTCCAAGTCACTGATGTGGCAACAGTGATGAATCAAGAATTATCTTCCAACCCTCAAAACCATCTCTATATCTTCTCAAAGAATGCAAGTTTCACACTAGAATGCAGTCAAAAGAAAGCTTGATTAATGCATAAACCTCTTCCAAAAGAATACCTCACAGAGAATAATTTTAACACTATGTAATAGCTATTAGTCTCCTATGGTGAGTTTGCATAGCATCCCACTGTAAAAAGATCACTAAATTGCTAGATGAGTGAACTAAGCATCTCAATGCTAGGGATCATTGAGTAACTAGCATTCCCTGCAGTATTTACCTCACGCACTTCCTCTGTTTGAATGAAATCGTGGTAAATCCTTTTCTGGTTTTCAGACAAGTAAACCCAACAAATCAAGTCATTCTTTCTTGTCATAGTAGGCATACTACAATAGAAAGAAAAACACAGACTGACTACACTGTTTGGTTGGAACATGAAAAAACACTGTTCTGAAAAGACAGCATTAGGAAAAATTTAAGTTTAAACATCAATAGGTTATTTAAAATTCCACTTTTAAACATGACAGACAGAGCTACTACTAGCTAACATGAATCATAGGTGCAAGTCCAGCAGTTAAGATGACTATTGTTTCCACTCTATGATCATTTGGATAAACTGGCTCGTCACATTCTAAATTTCTTCAATGACTCTTGAATGTTCAGGCTTTTATTATGACAAAGTCTGCTTTCAAGTTGTACTGAAGTCAGCTTTGATTTTGTGCATTTCTAATCAGTATTTGGTCAAATATCACTGAAGCCCAATCACAGTTTGAATTGGTTGACCTGTACGTTGGTTCCCATGGGGCTAAAAGCATGTGCTATCTGTGATCAGAGAATCATGGATTTTAAAATTCATTTGCAAAGGAGGTACTTTGACTGTCAATCATTGTGAAGTTCAAAGAATCTGTAGGCTATCTAAATGACCGTCCTCAGTGGCGAACGAAGGTGGTCAGAGAGGGGCAACTGCCCCCAGGCGCAGCACAAGGGGGAGCAAAATTAGCAGACAGAAATTGTATTATGAAATTCAATAATTCAATATTATGTTAGATATCTCTAGTTAACGTTAGATATCTCTAGGTAAGGTTTGTGTCGTTGGACTCTCTTGAATGTCTTACTCTGTTAAGCAGAGGCACATTTACACATAGGTGAACTAGACGCGTGCCTAGGGTCCCCAAATCTCTGAAGGCCCCAAACAAAAGAAAATATTTTTTAATTATAAAAATAACATCAATTTTGAATTATTTTAAATATAACCTATTTTATATTTTTTACAGTTTAGTATTTCCATAAAAGTAGGCCCTATATTATTGAAATTTATAATTGTTCTCTTCGTTTGGGCTAATACTAGTTCAGAAGGGCCCCGTAAATGTTTGCCCTTGGGCCCCGTTTTGTGTAAACGCGCCTGTCTGTAAGGAATGATATATGGAACACTGCACTTTATCATTTATTTCTGCTTGACGAGTTTGCGTTGATTCTAACGCCATCTAGCACTCATGTGAGTGGTATAAAAGAAACTGTAATAGGAGTGTCGGAGAGCTTGGTTATTCGAATAGGATCTGATGAGATCACTTGTTATGTTAGGACACAAAGTATCACTTGTGAAGAACCGCAGCTGGTTGCTTATTTTCGTATTTCTGTTTAATGCCTGCGACCATATTAGTTAAGGTACAGAGCAAGTGTTAGCAAGTTTCTTTCTACCAAGTTGTTCTACTGTTGAAGACTCTTGGAGTTGATTTTGTTTGCTGTGGCTTCGAGCAGGTATAATTGTACATTGGCTTGTAAAGATTAAATACTTTTATCATACCCTAGAGAGCCTTTCTAGTCATACTAGATATGTTAAAGGGGGACCTTGTAACAATATTAAATTTATAAATATTTAAAAATAAGCACAACTTGGTTTTCAGTTTAAAATGTGGCCAGAATACTGAATACTAAGAATCCGCTCTATTGGCCTGTCGGTTCGAAAAAGGAAAGAAAACGTTCTCGCACGTTTCGTAAACAAATTATTCATCTGGTATATTAAAAGGGGCGCAGTTGCTGAAACCCTTTGTTACACATCTTACTGTCCTGCACATACATGATGGCCTGAAGGATAGATGCAGTGTAATAATGACAATTAATACAGCATCACCTGTAGGGTTCTTTACAACAGAGGTTCTTAACCGGTGTGTCGCGACACACTAGTGCCGTGCTGTCCAACCCGCGGCCCGCCGGCTGATTTTAAGTGGCCCGCCTGAGCTGAAGACCAACCGGAAATAAAAAATTGCAAGCCCAATTCAAACCAAATATCTCACTAAAAACGTGCTTGGACGTTTATTGATATACTTTTTGGTGCTGAACTATTACAAAGCATGCCATACATGCCATTATTCACTGATTATTGCATAATTATTACCATAATAAATTTCAAAACAGTTAATAATTTTCAATAAATTTTAGTCGTTGCTTTTTGAGTTTACTGGTGCGGCCCTCGGCTTCAAGAATAATTGTTTCGGTGGCCCGCGGTGTCAAAAAGGTTGGACAACACTGCACTAGTGTGTCGTGAATCGACTGGGAGTGTGTTGTGTAAACATGGTGTGTCGTTGGTGTGTCGCGAAAAATTGGTGTGTCGCGAATTCTCACAGCCTACGTCCGTCATTCTTGCATCACTTACTTAAAGTTTAGCGGACGTAGGCTGTGAGAATTCGTAGCACTCTATTTATCCATTCTAGTATATCACAATCTGGAATGGCCATGATGTTTACTTTATACAGTATTGGCCCCTACACGTTTGCGACCGCGCGGATGCAAACTTTTACCCAATACTGTAACATTCTAAATGGATTGCCCTAAACTTCTCAGAATGAAACGAAAATTTTGCGAATCTATAACTAACCTCTTTTGGACTACTCTCTGGAAAATTAAATGCTAAGTTACATAGAAGTAGGTTTCAACTGTTTATTAAAACATAAAGAGTTTTGGCTTCCTGAATAGCTGCAAGATAGCTACAGTCGCTGGTGTGCGTTCAAGAATGCACACCAGCGACTCAAAAGGCCCGTTGCTGGCATAAATACATTGGTGGACTATGACGATAACAGCAGGGGCCGCGTGTATGAGCAGGTCGCAAGTCCTAGTCTGGACTAGATTTGGCTCTAAGCCCGACTAGCGGATAAGACCCGTGCACATGTCGACCACCTAGTGTGCACAGTCCAGACCAAGGCTACGCCACCGGCCAGGCGTAGATTCACTAGTCCAGCCTGGCGCGAGCAGGAAGATGGCGGCAGCTATGTTGTTCGTCGTTTTAGAGAAGTTTAAGACGCAAAAGAGAGTGGATTTCGAATGTATTTCAGCGATCCCTAAACAGGGATCGCCGAAATCAACTCGACTCGTTCTCCGACAATGAACTTTATGATGCTTTTCCCTTTCGTTGTCACAAACTATTAATAATTTGTGACGAACTGGCCGAGTCTGTGGAATCGACGCGCTGCGTAAGGGCTCTGACTAGCCAAGAAGCTGTCTGTGCCCTTAAATGTAACAAATCGGCATGGTAATTTACATTCAACGTTATACAGTGTCAAAGTTTCCCATGGCCCTTTCGTGTACAAAACACAGCACTCAAATTAACCTGCTTTATTACTGCCCAGTCGGTGGCTATCCATGTTACCATGTTTTTAAAATCTCCATTCCATTCAATTTATTGTTTAAAAGGCAATCAATGACGACACTCAGGCAATAACACAATATGCAATAAAGGGACCAATGCCCCACTTAATTATGGACGCTCATGTACCCTAGATAATCTAAGAAACTTAGTTGATCAATTAAAATGTTTTGGGTGATCAGACCCAAATCACGTCATTCGGAACGGTCATACATTTACATTCAGAAAGGGCATAAAAGCTTGCGCATGCGTGTCCCCTCCATAATCGCATATAACTATTAACGCTGGGTTTTACCACAGTTTTACTACACCCATTCTGGTCTCTGACTAGCAAGGCCCAGTCTTAAACTAAGTCCATGCACACCGCTTGCCGGTTAGGGGTCCACCGGAAACCACCTCGGATATTCGCTTCTGCCGGAAATCCCGTTTCCGGAAGTATTCGCTTCGGCAAATATTGTAGATGCAAATAGTTGCAAAAAAATTTTCTTTAAAAACTTATTCAATAAACTTATGTATATAAAATTATAAATATTGAACCTTAAAACAATTACACAGAAAACCTCACAACTGCACAGAAATGACTACAATTCAAATTTTATTAGTCACTTATTACAAGTACACAAATTTATGTCGATAATTTCTCATTACATGAAAATGTGAAGCTTCGCATATGGAACAAATGGTACCCGGTTCGTTTCCGGTTCATTACCGGATCCGGCAAAAATACATCCAAATACTCGAATTCGGTTTCCGGCGGAAAATGTCTTACCGGTGGACCCCTATTGCCGGTGGCCTCTAGTCACAGCCTTGCTGTCCGGACTAGGGCGTTTCAGACGGACTAGGTTGCGACCTGCTCATACACGCGGCCCCAGATGCCTATTAGGGCCGTACGATAGCGGCCTGATGCTGTCTGAGAGGTAACAAGGTATACAGATTTTCAGACATTCATACACAAGAAGGCAAAGTTTTAACTTCACTGATACAGTTGTCTGCACTTGTCTGCATTTTCTACCATCTGTGAGGAATGCCAGTTAATGGCCAAAACCATGTGCTACAGACTTACATTGCTGAAAATATAATTCTTAATCCTCACTGCAACACAGACAAGGAGCTCTGAACAAGGTGTCAACCAAAAATTAAATTGAAAAGCAGCTTGTTACTTCCACAATCCACATATTAGTTCAGTGTTACAACTTTAAAATTCCATTAAACCAACAATTAAGACAACTCACTGTGGAGCACTGCCATCCTTCTCCATGTCTCGCTGAATCACATCCATTTTAGAGCGACGTAGGAAGTATGGAGCAATTATGTCTCGTAAGTTTTTTGACATTTCCACTCCAAGACGCTGTTCACCTGCTGTCGCATCTTTCTCTCTTGCCTGAAACATAACCACATCTCAATCAATCAATCAATCAATTAGACATTTATATAGCGCGCTCTTCAAGGCAACTATTCAGAGGCGCTCCCAGCCCAACCTCGACGAAAGAGAACAGCCTTAAGAGCAGAGAAGAAAGAGGTGGATGAGTCTCGAGGGAGAAACCGCAGTCCAACAGGAAGGCCATTCCAGATAGTGGGACCGGCAACGGAGAATGCTCGCTGTTGCATGGTTGCAGTGCGAGCGAAAGGAACATGTAAGTCACCGCGGGCGGTGGAACGGAGTGAACGGCGACCAAGAAGTGCGGACGCTGGAAAACAAAGCTCACGTAGATAGAAAGGAGCGCGGCCAAGCTGACACTGCCAGACAATAGAAGCAACCCGGTATACAATGCGTTGCGAAAAAGGAAGCCAGTGGAGGACGTCACGCATGTAGTCAGACACGTGACCAAACTTAGGGATGCGCCCAACGAGGCGCGCAGCAGAGCGTAGAACGCGTTCAAGGCAATGCAGTCGAGTGTGAGGGAGACCAATATAGAGAGAACAGCAGTAATCAAGTCGACAGGTAATGAAAGCATGAACGAGAGTAGCTGCGTGGTTGGGAGAGAGAGAGCGGGAGACCACACGGAGCTGACGTAACTGGAAATAACAACCCCGGCTCATCTACTCAACTTCTTATCTGCGTGACTTCTCAGCTCTGTCATTTACGCATTGTTTTAATCCAGAAAAGTCATTCTATTTTGACTAATGCCGTATATTACATTTTCTGGACTAAAATTCGTTTTTATATGTTTTCCATATGGCATACTCATATTACTCATACATAGTTCATGTACCGTATTTCAGTCGACCATGGGTGGCGATCCCGGGGGATCAATGGGGACAAGACACCCACCTTTAAGAGTGGGGGACAGAGTATACAGTTGTCTCCCCAAATTTTGAAGAAACATCAAAGAAAGGTGAACAAAATTTTTCATCTCTTTTTTGACCATATCAGTTCTAAAGTGTCCTGTGTCCCCCTACCTGTCAAGCAAGATTGCCGCCAGTACAGTTGACACCTCACGCCACGTAACATCATTTGTAAAGTCACTAATTATATGCAGCTATACAAATACGATACACAAAATACGCTGTACACAAAAGCTCTAGAGGTCGACCGCACCGTAAACCCTTTTCTTGCCAGAGGGTTTGCTGTTTTTGTGTGCTGGTGTTGCAACCCAGAAATTCAACAACCAATCCACGCGCAGTAAACAATTAAAACTTAGTTTACAACAAAGTGCCTCAAGGACTAATCATTTTTTCGAAAAAGTATTCGAGATTTTTTGAATCATGACATCATTTTCGAATCGAATATCGAAGCTTGACAGGTCCATAATTTTATGATACTTAACTGCAATCCTTGTAGTGCTGTTGTCGTTCTACCGTGTGTACTAACAATTTACATATTTTCGGAAAAACAATTTGGGCAGGAATGAGTTAAGTGTCGAAATTGTTTGGATATCTGAACATTACAGTGTATCACATTGTTTTCTAAGTGTTAATTCTTCTAGGGCTTTGTGCAAATTTTAAATTTATTCAGAGTTTCATCTAATTTGGCAAATGTTAATGTGTCTTAAGGTGGAACACAAAAACCAACAGGTCCTGGCCGATTTTAATTTTGAAACTTCAAATTTAAGACACACCTAATGTAAATCCTTCTTTGCACTTGATGACAAGTACTTTCATTACGCAGTTGTTTTAAAAAACTCTAATAATGAAAACTAGACTTAAGTCATGCATTTTACCCGTGTGATTGGGCCTTCAAACTCCATGGAAAAAGTCCTGGCACTGCCCAGCAGCTGACCAGCATGAGTCCAGTCAAAGAGTGCCCACAGCTCCTAAAACAGAATACAGGCGCTTTAACAGTGTTTCAGCTGTAACAGATTTTCTTAATAGGTTTATATTAGTAGTTGTAATAAGATAACAGACTTTCTTTCTTAATAGGTTTATATTAGTAGATGTAATAAGATATTGCTATAGGACCCCTTCAAGAAAAAACTAATCAGAGTTTTGCACTTAGCCAATATTATTTTAGCTTGGTACTGCATGGGACCCTACTTGCTGGGTTCTCTCGCTCTGTTGTTCATAGTTTATCTTTTCTGTTTCCCTGAGGCTCACACGCTGAGAGCGCCTCTTAATAATTTGCATTGCTAAAGGCGCTTTACAAATTTCCAGATACCATACCATACCATACCATAATTGTCACTAAGAAAAAAATTCATTAATAAGTAAACAATGCACAGAAACCAAAAAGTCACTAGTGACAGGCCCTGTCACACAGGGCCTACAACAGGTGGAGCTCTACCAACAATTCTCATCCATAGCTGACAGACAGCATCATGTTCTGAGTCTCCGGATCAAGTGTGTTGATACTGTGGAGCAGACCCTTAGCCAGCCACGGCTGAAATCATTTTGGATTGCCTTAAATTGTGCAAGGATGGCATTGGACAGCTAAATGTGGTATAATGTATAATCCATTCCCCTTCATCTGTGTAAAGATGTTCCTTTACCCACACAAGATACACTTCTCTAGCAGCTGTTTATGACCTAGGAACTTTAGGTGTAATTAAGTGCCAATTACATGAGGTTGTTTCATGGTAATTGGTAACTGATTTGACTATATAAATACCTCGACCTTATGAATAGGGGCTTGGATTGATAACAAGTAACGGGACATGTGATTAATATCTGTTCCCTAGGCTGTAATAATCAAATAAGGGAATTAAAAGTTACAATCTGAAGTTAACAGATTGTTGTTTGTATCATTATATGTAAAACAAAACTTTTACAATTGTGATCAAAACCCAAAAGTCATTCAGTGTAGGGCATTGAAGACTTTTGCAGTCGGACTCGTACGGTCGTGGCATCGGGCGATAGTGAATTCACACGGTCGTGGCATCGGGCAGTCATGAATTTGAATGCTTTTGGACGCCCTACTCTTTATTTCTGCCTAAGGGCCTGCTGTGGAGTGACAACAGGCAGCAGCATCTACAGCACACAATAGCGCCACAGCCCAGCAGTCCATCATTGGTGCAAGATAACGCATGTCCAGCTGATCATCGAGCTGCTGGGTGCCCATAGAACAGGCAATTGTCACTTACTAGTTGAAGCAACACCAGTGGCTAGCAGTCCAGATCACTTCAAGGCATTCCTTCCCAGAAAGATCCATCTTTCTAGATAGGATTCCAATTAAGACAGAAATTGCAGAGCTGTCTCTCCTTCATCATGCAGAAATCATCCTCCATAAACTTAACCTGCTTCAGCAAAGCTTGCTAAATAGGCAGTTATGGTCTGGGCATATCAAGGGCCTTGCCTTTCGACAGAGGGGACACTCTGCTCTTTTCCAATTCTGGAGATGGGCCTATGTTCTGAACTGAAAGATGTAGCTCTCCAGTTCATCCTTATCTTCTGTGAAGGGCAGAATCTTTTGTCCTCTAGCACTCTTGCTCCTGATCACCCTAATGCATCAGTAGCCTCCACTTCCCCGTGACAGCTTTTTGTCATCCAGCAGACATTCATTGCTAACGACGATCCTTGTGAAAGTGCTGCTTCACTAATGTGATCTTCAGTTCCACAGTTCTGTTCTCATGCGAGTCGAAGCTACTTCCTCCAGTGTTCTTTCTTTTTCTGCCTAGCAGGTCCACATTTGGGTCATGTCTTTCTTCTGTCTGTTTCTCATGACACATTCTAAGAACTCCTTTCTAGACAGGCCCCATTCTTTTCCAAAGAACATCAATCCTTCAAAGTAGAATTTGTGCTTTTCAGTAAGAACCATACTCTTATTCAGTGGCCAATTCAACAGTTAATTTGAAGTCAGTTTTATAAAAAAAGTCTCACACTAGTTCTGACTTTAACTGCCTCAAAATTCCCAGCACAGATATTGTCATTTTGTATAATTTCCTCCAACACCGATCATAAGATATTCACTTAAAATTAAAAACCAATGTACACAGTTTCATAATAGCACCTGGAATTCCAGATAATTGTCCACGAATAGATTTGTGCACATGAAATAGAACATATTTTTTTAATTTGATGCTACAGTTGTGAAAAGTATACGATGACACTTTCAACAAAATCGCAGACTTTTGACATCAAGGCATATAATTAAACTTGCACTACATGCAGAGCTTAAACAACAATTCAGACTTGACAGGTTCAAGCTAATGAAAGGTCAGATATGCTTAATATTCAATCAAAAGAACTGCCCAGTCATTATTCTGTCATATTACTAACAAGCAACAATCTGTCAGATTATGCAGAGATGCAGCATACAAAAGGAAGAGGGTAAGCTGGGTAACTTACAACAGCATGACAGTAATGCAACTTACCTTGAGATTATTCATCAGTGGAGTTCCTGAAAGCACAATCCGATTTTTAGCGGGAATCAAGTGAACTCCTTTAGCACTTTTGGTTGTCGGATTTTTTATCTTGTGACCCTCATCAAGAATGACATAGTCCTAAACACAACCAATACATTTCAAATTACTGCAAAAAAATTAAAATTTTTCAACTTTTCTCAGAGTAGGTGCTTAGTACTACATGGTCCTTGAGCGACATACAGCTGGCTCCAGTAGGGATGCAAAAGACGACGACACAGTGACCAAAGACTTCTTAAAATACACAAGCCCAATTTAATCTGAGCATAAAACCCTTTCGTTTTGTCATATGCTCCAGAGGCAATCACGAAATTTTAAAAAAAACAAAATAGTAATGTTCAGCACTGTTTTTTCACTAAATGTTGGTTATGACTTGATTTTGCAGAACTTTACTATGTTGAAACTTACCATATGCCATAAAAAATATGGACTTCGGAACTGCCTTCTTGCATCAGTCTCATCAATACTGCAACCCTGGGAACCCTGGCTTTTAATTGACAAGGCAGTGGCCTTGTATGTCTACCTTACAATTATTAAAAGTTCATAGTTTCACTTTTATGTGCTATGACTTTATAGTATTCAGTGGTTGGTAAAATACTTATGAAAATTCTTTACAAATACCATTTTAAATACTTTTTAGGTATTTAAAAGGATTTAAAATACATTTTTACCACTTTTCAAGTATCTAAATTACAATTGTTAAGGCTTCTAAAGTATCTAAATACCATAATAAATGCTTTTCACTACCTGTCAAAGTATATAGTGTTCATTTAGTATGTTGTTGAATAAGTTCAGCCAGGCTAATGCCTTGCATGTGATACATTGCTGAATTTAAGAAAAAGCATATTGTAAGTGATCTACAAACATATAAAACCGATTTTGCTGATTTTTGGACTATCCGGAATTATCCGGATCGGGAATGTCTAACCTGCCGATAAATAACAGTTGTTTTTCAGTTGTTTTTCAATGGTTTCGTCTATGGAGGGACTAATAACAATGTATAGGCCACTGGCATATAATTATAATTGTGAATGTTACTACTTACTAGGGCTGTCAAACGGCCCAGAATAGTCACTGTCTCCGTCTCTCTCTCTGTCTCCATCTCTCTGTCTCCATCTCTCTCTCTCTATCTCTCCCTCTTTCCCATGGGGATAATTACACAGATCATATAACCTTTAACGACCCAATAGGCATGAAGACTAGGGTGACCATACGTCCCGGTTTTCCGGGACATGTCCCGATTTTATGTGGTGTGTCCCGGTGTCCCGACGACTTGTGTGAAAGAACAAAATTGTCCCGGTTTCTGAGAAGTAAAAGAAATTGTCAACTTAAATCTTGGAAACTCCGTTCTTTGTAAATGACAGAACTAATAGTTTAATAGGCCTAGTAAATTGTTTGCAACGCAAAACGAAATCGTAACGAAAGAGAAGTTTGTAATTTATATATTATATCTTTAGTAAGTTAGTTAAAAGGTTATATGAATTATTAAAGTATAACGTGAAAGTTTTCATATTACAATTTCATTTCAATGATTTGTAAAAATGCGTAAAGTGCAGATAATGCGGAAAGTACAGAAAACGCAATGGGAATATTAAAGGCTGTACTATGGCACTGGACATAAATACTGCTCCGACTACCCCGGCCCGCCGATGCAGTCATATAAAACTGTTATAACTGTTATATTAATAGGCCTATAATTAATATATTATGAAATACTGATCCGGCCTGCCGATTCAGTCTAACAGTCTAACTCTAAAAGTTACCATTCTAACACTCGAATAGTCGAACGGTCTAAGTTTGGGAATTTCAGAAAGTAGATTGGGCGGGGGAGGGGTTGAACATTTTATCCGTAGTTTAAAAATTTATGTCAAGGAAATTTGAAAGCATCTGATTTCAACGCTAGCAGTTTTGCAAGTCAGACTCGAATCAAAACCAATTCCGTTGTTGAGAAAATTAAAAAAAGGATGTATACTTGATACACCATGGAAATGTCTTCTCTTTGTAAGATACTAAGAATACACTAATGCTAAATCACACTAACACAACTGAGGGGGTGGGGTTGGAAACGTCTCCCCGGAAGTGTGCAATGAAGACTTAACTGTGGGGTCAGAAGAAATACTGGGGGTTGAACTCACTACCCCGACAATTCCCACCATGGGTCTACTGACTCTACTACTCTAACAGTCTACTTTACTGAGTCTACTCTACTGTAACGGTCTAACGGTACCTAACCCTGACTGAAACCCTACAGTTAACCCTTAATTTAACCCACATCTCAAAGGCATTCAGTCTACTACTTTAATCTACTCGACTCTACTGACTACTGTACTTTATAACACTCTATCTCAGTCTACTCTATCAGTCAGTCTCACATCTATCTATCCGATTCTATCAATGTCTTCCTTCCTCATGTTCCACGTTTCACATGCATAGGCCTACATGTATGTGAAACATAGTAATAATTCTAAGAATATAAGTAATATAGATAGATAATATTAAAATATCGTATTTGGTA